>JABFIG010000278.1:0-22177 GCA_017139545.1 Ambrosiella cleistominuta | reverse complement strand
GGGGGGGATGGCTTCAGCTTTTGTGGTTTTCTTTTTCGGGGTCTCGGCTTCATGTTGCGAGCCGGTGTGATGGATCGCTCTTTTTTTCTATATCCGGAGCTATTTACCAAATGGTATGATGAAGTGTTGTAATTGGCTGTTTTGGATTGTTGAGGCAGGGATCACCTGCCCTCTTCCCGACGACTTGGTTCTGGGTTTGAAGCTATAGATTGATTTGGCATCAAGTCAGGATGGTTATGATCACTAATGGTCTCGGCCGCATGAGTGTGGTAGTAAGAAGAGTAGTATCGTGACTAGAGCTGGGATCTTCCTTGACGGTATGCGGCTGGCGGGCGTCCCTGCGTGAGAACGTGGCAGATATCCACAGAGATATCCACATGTAATCTCTTGGTACGACACATGAGAAAATTACTGTCATACCTTTTGTACTAGATGCATTGCATTATGAACTGAAGCTCACTTGTCAAGCAAGTCCAAGTCAGTAGAACACTCCGGAGCATCACCCTCCCGGTATTCATAGCTATGCCTTAGCTCCCATCACCTATCAACCAAAATCCGCAGACCAACATCCGCCCAACATGGGATTCTGACAAAACTCATCTTAGCCCTGACGGGCTCCGTTCGTCTTTCTATCTCTAGAATCCCCCTCCTTTCTCAAGGCTGCCGTCCCATCCATCGTGCCGTTCCTTCTCAGCTTGCTTGGCGATCAGTTGTTTCATCCATCTGCCAATCCTATAGAACTAATTTTCGCTTACCCCATCCAAGTTTTTGCCTTGAGATATTATTTCCCAAAAGATCGATGAGGAAGAAGATATCTCTAATCAGAGAGTCTCTAACCATAAATGGCAACTTACCAAAGACGAGTATGAACAGGCAACTAACAGGTAGGGTTCTTGATGGCGAAATCGTGATTTGGGAGTTGCGGGGCCTTTGTTGGATAGAACACGTGAGATTTAATAGATGGCATTTTGTGGAGGTTAAGAACGGGATTATCGGGCGATCTTGGGCCCTGAAGGGTGTAGAGTTGAGCTTGGTCCCCCTTTCGGTGACAGGTTTTCGGGGTAGATGGTCTCATTGGTCTCGGTTAGGCTGTGGGGTTCCGAGGTTCTTTTATGATGAGGTGGAGAGTTTGTGTGGTGTGGCGATGGGCAATTGCCAAGAGATCTACATTGATATAATCATATGTTGGTGGTGGGTGAGTGAAGGTTGGAGTAAGAGGCCGCCAGTGAGTTGGGAACCTTGATAATACAGATATAAGTTAGATAAAGACAAGTTAGAGGCATTGAGTTGGTAATTTCTCTTGGCTAGCTCCAAGGTCAACGTTACACACCGGTAAACATTGATTGTCGCTGTTTGCCACTGACATTTGATCAAGTCCAAAACTCCATCTTGAGCTTGATTTGAATAAATATCGTCTCATACCTCCGTTTCAACCGCCATTTCACTCTTGTACTTCACGACTTAAATCCGCCTGGTGCAGGAAATGTGCCTGTTTGTCAATCTCATTAGTGGCTGCTTGGAAATATAGAGGGAATTCTCGCATACTATGTTACAACCAATAACCCAGTTAATGTATATAAAGTTTCTATATTTGGTAAATATGAGACAAAGATAGTTTTTTTGGTGACGGCAACGGTAGTTGTCTTTACAAGTAATGATACTGAATAGGAACTCGAAGAGGGTTTGTGATACTTAATGATTTGTATGCTAGTATGAAGGATGCAGTTGACTAAGGTTCGGTTAATAAACACTATTGGTTAGCCCTAATATTTTGGCCATTAACATTAGCCTACCAGAAGCATAGACAGCCAATCCTCGTATTCACATGATGAGCTCCGACTTGCCAATACTATCACGGCATTCTTATCGTGATTAGCAACATTAATGGCATTAAAGCCATCATCCATTTAAAGCTATCACCTTCTTCCCCAAACGTCATTTTACCACTAGCCTCCGTCATCATCTGTCTTTTCTGTACATGCACAATTGCTCTTATCCGCCGTCTTGGAATGTTCTTGTGTGATACCAACGCATGTTTCCGCTTCTTTACCGTTTTCCCCGAAGGAACCCCGATATATGGTATCTCGGTCTCTTCTTTCGGAACTTCTTGTTGCTCAGCCCAATTTCGAAGATATCCAGGTTTGCGGGGCTAGAACCCAGTAGGCCATTTTGTCACAATTGTGATTCTTCTCAGCAAAAAAAAAAAATTGAATCACATCGTACCGGCCGATAGAGAGATTTAAGGAGATGAGGCGAAACATACAAACAAGACAGTATGGAAGCCTACAGAACAACAAATAGCTTTTCCAATGGCTCTTCGTCATTCGGCCGCTCCGTGCCGCTCCGCAACTTCAGTAGCTACATAGCCCTATCCATATTTCATTCTGCTCTATTTTGCCTAAAGTCCTACTGACTGATCCACTCCATTCTATGTCACATCACTATCCACATGATGATAAAAACGGTGTGACTTTCCTGGCATTAACTTTGCTGTCATATCTCCTTGTGTTACGCAATTTGTAGAAGATGCTTGATGTTGTGGCCGGCGGTGGGCTGAAGTGATGAGTTGGCGGGTGTGGGCGATTGAGATTGAGGGGGGAGGGATATGTTGCGTACTTTTGATTATTTGGTGTGATGATGGAGGGAATATTTGGGGTTCTTTTTGCTGTGATGGTATATACCCTGATGGCCTCTGGTGAGGTCAATATGGGGGATATTCGCCGTCACAATTGTGCAGTTTGAAGGTAACTTGGCAGACAAGCGAAGAGCCTAATTCTACTACAAGTTGGGGGGGGGGGGCAGAGACTAGGATAATTATCCGCATTTTGTGCATGTTTTGACAAGTGTTGTTGTTGGCTGGCTGGCTGACTAAATCAAAAGGTCAGGTGTGGTTATTAGATTCGATTACACTAGAGCGATCATACATTGAGAGACTGTGGCTGACGGCGGTGACTGTGACGCTGACACGGAGGAGAAGAGAGAGAAAGGAGGTTACTATGGTCGGGCATATTATGAGTAATAATTCCACGTATAGTATCGAAATTTGCGCCTATTCCACAGCTCAATAAACACTGCATCTACTGAATATCTTGCCTACATCTTCTCTGACCGGAGACATTCTGTTCCGGCATGTGGCCCTGTATAAGCCTATCCAGAGATTTACAATATCTGATAGATGTTCATTTATATACAGAATCAAAAATGTATATCAGGAAACTTATTAAGTGGAGCTTGCCGCGGCACAGGAGTAAATGTCTATATACGAAATGCAAAGTTCTTGGTCCATCTGCAGGAAAGCAGAAGAAAGCATCAGCCTGTATACATGCATCCCAACAAAAGCAAAAATACAAAAAGGTACGGTCAGGCAAAGGCAACGAGAGGCACGGAAGGGCTGCAAAGTATACTGCTTGCTTGGTCATTGGAAATAGCGGTCAGGATATTTGGGTATTGGTGGTGTATAAATGAATGCATATAACACAGAATAAGCACTTTGGCTTTTGCCTAGGTCTCGATGAAGCCTACATCAGTGGGGGGAAGGGGGTCCAGGATATGGGATGTGATGATAGTGATGGGGATTCTAGTTGACTAACAAATTGTTGGTGGTGAAGACTAAGATGGAGAATATCGAATTACGGTGAAGATAAATACAAGGTTGCCAAGAGGTTGTTGTGCCGTGTCATCAGCGTATACATGTCAGAATGTCACAATGTTGACGGGCTCGTGCGGCTTACTCTGAAGCCCTTTCCAAGAAACAGGCGCTCGGCCAATCACAATGACCCATCTAAGCGAGCCATGTCAATCTCATCAATCTCACAGTAGTACATATTCACATATATATATACCGTATTACATACATTTATAATTCGACATGATTTCTAATTCCATCCGTCTGACAAGCATAGCGTGGGGGCTATCCATTACTTGTCCTCCTTACCAACCTCTCATGACTATCCGTGACATCCCGACCTCAACTGCCTTCCCTCGAGGTCTCCAGTATCTCCCCCACACTTTCGCATTGTACAGATAACGATACACACATATACTAACGCCGTTGATTCCCTCCGACCATTCCCTTACATCGCCAGCATTAGCGGGCTGAACGACATGGAGACCCGGTTACCCTCGAGTGACCAACATCACGACCACCTCGCATTAACGCCCTTAACAAGTCAACAAGCTGTGCTTTTTATTATATAGTCAGCCAAGCGAGAGCATTGCTGAATTTACTTTCCCCATCTGTACTGCCTGTCTCGCCCCATGATCTTTTACATGATCTTGTAAAGGCGAATTCGCGAAATGCCGTCTATTCGCTCGCCGCCACGTTATCTTATTAATATCAGGCCATTCCACTATGTATGTAAATGCAAGCAAGCCACAAGTATTGACATAGTCGGAAAGGATCGTCAGAACTCTCACTTGTCGAGTTGCGATCTGCCCCAGCCTCAAGATACTAGCGTGTCTCAAGATGCTGGTGCATGTCAACTCACCTCATCAGGGCCCCTTTGATTTCATCTTCATATGTACTAAGTATTCACAGATGAAAGTCTATATGCTACCTATTGGGGTAAAAATAAAAAGTGACACCTTGTAAATATTCACGGTGAGCGGTTGGAACAAGAGAAGAAGAAAATATCCGATAGACTGATCGGCCCACCGTCAGCCGGTAAGCACAAACACACCCGGCAGCCCTCTCGATAATCCGAGCCTACCATACAAGCCACTCACCACCACAACCATCAGCCAGCTCAACAAGATGCACCAATACAAAAGTACGTTTTTTTCTCGCTTTATGACCCCGCAATATGCGGGTGGAAATGGTTTTGTGCGGCAGGATTCAGTGGAGACGGGTGAAGAGGAAATGCCTAAAAGGGACCGGTCAAAGAGGCATATATGCCTACAGATGATTCCTCAAGTGGTTCATGGGGCGAAGAGTAATGACGGCGAGGCCACAATACGTGAAATTCATGCTGGCCATAGTGATTAATGGCCTTGGTTTAATGCCAGATATGAGTTTATGTAGATACACGTGCATAATTCTCCCCAGAGTTTCTTTTTTTATATATATATTCTTTTTTTTGGTCATCGAGGATCACCTTCTATATCTCGCTATCGACCTTTGTCAGACGGCCATCCTCGACGCTCACCAAAATACAGAGACAATTCACTCTATCTGTCTCTGAACATCCGCCCTTTGGAATGTAAACGGATGCAGAGGGAAGACGGACCCAAGGTCAAGTGGTCAGGTAAACCCCAACAAGTGAAGTTGTTTTTGCAGTGGTTTGTGTCCAATGTAAGACGGGTGACTGGTTGCTGCTGGTTGGGTAATGTAAATATGTACGTGGGCAAAGGATTGTGTGATGTGAAGGGGAGTTAGCGTTTAAATGAAGATATGGAAATGAGGGCTCAAAGAAACATTGTGGCGGTTTCGTATAGACTGTTGGTTGGTCAAGGTTGTAAAAATTGCATTTTCTGGGCTATTCCTAGTGCATGTCATGTACAAAGGCAAGGCACATGGTAGTCATATGAGCACGTGTATGTAAATTTGATGTATGATACAAACAGGTACGCTTGTCATGATAGTTACAGCGAAAAATCCACAACGGGAACCCCTCTCAATACCACCACCATACGTGACAAAAAGCCATCCGGCACCTTCGGCACCACTATGACGTGATATCTGGAAACCCGCATTTGTCACCCAATACTCCGTCGGCTGTTGGCCCCACCTCATTACACAGTTTTCTGCTCTCTCTCTCTACTGCCGCAAAGTCCTTCATCTCTCATCCTATCACATCTGTCAAGATGTCCGCTTGACGTTGTACTGCTTGCATTTCCCGATCCCATACAGTCCGAATGGACCAAGTTTGCGAGGTGTCATCAGGGATTTGCAAGGTCAACCGACCACTAGATGTGATCCGTTTCATGAATTTATCCGCAACCTCACTGCCAAGTATCCACCACCACTATCACCATGGCGCAGAAATTGGAGAACAAGTTCTGTCTCTTGTGCTTTTTTTTATGAGTATGAGTTTTCTATCTGAGGTACTTACCTACGACGGCCGCAAAGGGGCTGCTCACCGTGTTACGGATGTGATGTGTCAAATACTGAGTGTCCAAATACCATTGGATGCATATATAGATCTATACTCACAAGTCACTCGGCGAGACGCCAGTGTGCGGAGACACTGTGATGATATGGTGGGCCGCTGACTCGTCCTATCTCGCATATGGTACTTTGCAGGACACAAAATGCAACTGAGAAAGATACTGCAGATACCGTTGTCCTCAAAGCCTCATTGTTTGCTGTTGTACCCCACTCTGGTAACTCTCACCGAAAATTACATCCTGGCTACGTATGTACAGAACATGTCTTTTTCAACCTCCCATTATGGTAGTATCAGGGTTCAATAATTCCTATATGAACCTTTACACCGTGACAATAAAAATAAAAAATAAAAGAAAAACATGCCCTCTCCAATCCAACCACCCACTCACCCATCCATCCAAACTCCAACCCTCATCTTCATCCTCCCGTCACTACCCATTATCAACATAATCAATATTGTTATCCTTCGTTACCCTCGCCATGAGCCCCATCTAGCGACCTCCTCCCATCTCAAAAAGGAAGTATCGCCTCTTTGTCCACTCATTGTCCATCGACATAAAGGGAATAGTTTCTCCATCCTGCAGGCCTATCGTGTCAGATAGTCAGTCAGATAACCCATTGTGCTCACGGACGCATACTGGCACTGGCGACCGGGGAGGCCTGGACGGAAAACCCTGGGATGTCAGATGGCGAGCGGTAGCGAGGGTTATGTGACGATGTAACGGTCAGGATGGTTTTTATTTATTTATTTATTTACCATTGAGATTAATGACGCGGGAAAGAGTGGTGTAAAATATATTATAGCTCATTATGAGTGAGTGGGTTGACATGATAAGAAGCAGATATTTTAAAGGTCACGAGCCACGCAGTGCACTCGCATGGGTTGACTGTGGACATTATGGGTCAATATCAGGGCCAGGGAAACGATAGATGACATTCAAACCTAATAACAGTTTCCGATCCGTGGCGGAGATGAAAATGGAATTCGGACTAGAGGATGGGCGCGCGTGCGAGGTTATACCTGTCTATAATCTCTTAGGTCTGTGTGTCCCGACGGCTACAGTGTGAGATGTCAGATATCCTGTCTGACTGACGTGGAGATTGTCTCCATATCAAAAGTAAAATTGACGAGATGAGAGAGTAAAAAAGAAGACATCCTAGAGAGATATCGTGATGACTGGGGGTCAGTAGCGAGACGATCGGAGGCATCGGGGATTGATTACTTGTTTGACAAGTTATGGCAGTGTATTGGCTGATTTTACTATGGTAAAGATTAAAAAAATTGTCTGGGTTGCGTTCTTGATTGGGTAGTTTGCGGTTAAGCCTGGGGCAAGATATCGTAAAGTGACGGTTGCATGGTGTCGTCTCGTAAGCTCATCTCGCAGTGAGCACCCATGTTGTCAGTGCCATATAGTTCTAGGGCTATTAAAGATCAGTTATTAGTATTCTTAACCCTAATTTGAAATCAATATAAATCACAATTGAAAACAAGATCGCATCTGGCAGTAACTCAGCTATCTTATCTATGTCATGTTGAACATCGGAAATTGTAGGAATATGTTCATGAAGCCCATATTTGCTTTTGTCAGAACAAGGTCGCAACATCAGTCAAAGACAAAACTTTGTAAGTATGAAATCCCGTCGTCCCTGTTTCCAATATTTTCCTATCCACAACCTTAACCTATCACTCATCACTCATCACTCAACCAATAAACTCACCATGTTCTCTTCTCAACACCCTCGACTCTCATGAAACTCCACCATCTTATTAGCCAACCACAACTGCCCAGCCTGCATGTTTGAACAGAGTATATATCAACTTGAAAAAAAAGCCTAGGTTCAGCTATGCCCTGAGCCCCTTCGCTCACCATTCTCTGATGAAAGCGTGCCATTGCAACATAGTAACGACCCCGGTCAGAGACAAAAAGAGCGAGGTCTTGAACGGATCGTTTTCGCACCTCTGCGAGTAAGTGGCGGATGCAAAAAGGGCGATCAATACGCTCAGATCGCGAGGGAAAGGGTTGCTGATGGAGCTGCGAGGTGAAGGGACAGAGAGTCCGTAAATACTCTAGTAATCATCTCAGTGGCCTGGCCAATAGATTGATAGCGATGAGCGCGTACTTTACCAGCAGGACGCTGACAAGGCAACGTTGCTGGTCTATATCTCGCATACATGTCTATGGGCGCTGCCAAAGTACTCAAGGTGGGCATCTGCATCTAGCATATCTCACAATAGATTTCCAGCTTGGCCAGCCACTATATCCCATATGTGGGAAGCTTGTTCAAGGACATACTACGTTGCGTCACTAAAAGATCCTTGGCTAATATATACAATTCCCGGCGTGTGTAGTTTTGGAATGTTTCTGTTATGGTTACTAACATTTGATCTCATTACGGGCTGATATCAGCGGGTCGAGACGAGAGATGAGGTTTACTGCGGGCAAGACACGACAGGGTGGGACTCGGTACACACAGACGCCGAAGACGTGATGGACCATGTACGTCAAAGAGGCCGAGCTATAGGAGGAAACCAACAATAATATTCTAGAGTGTGATTAGTCTGATAAAGGTGGCGGGCCAGGGTAGGTGTGCGTTGATTGTCCGAGTCCGAATTGAGTATTTGTATAAACTATATAAGCAGATATCAATTCGGCTGGGGGTTGCAAGGGTTGATGATGAGAGTAATGTTTATTTCTCTCTCCCCAGTTCAGCTATATGTGGGTTCATCTGCGTAGACAAGATTCAAGAGAGGTCTGGGGGCCAGCATAACCTATTTTTTTTTGTCGGGCGATTGTGGGACAGAGTCATGTAATCGGGGTGTCGATGAACACTGATGGAGAGGCAAAATAAAGTAACGGATCTTGAGGTTTCCCGACTGCAGAAGCTCTGGTTGGCGTTTTCAAAACCAAAAAGACACGAATGAATATTCAGTTGGTAACGGAAATGGGAAATATCCTCTTTAATGTGATGAGTTATGGACAACGACCACCAGGATAGGGCAATATATTCAAAACTTCTCCGACAATCACTAGTCCTAGAAACAATAGTGCCATGGTTACCAGCAATGTCTCATTCTATTCATTTCGCCATAACAATAACCGCAAATATTAACATTCCCCTTCTGGCCTATTTAGCAACTCTCGTCGGCTGATCACCAAAAAGTCCACTTAGCCGGGTAATTAGTCTCAAAACATCTCGAGATCCAGCATCATTTGGATTTTTCAAGCAAGACTTTAGAAATGTAAAAAAAAAAAAATGCGACCATGAAGTAAAGAGGACAATAAGATGTTGATCGAAAATGGTGCCTTGCGGAAATGGTAGGCGCCCGACATGGGCATAATATGATGTTTATGAGAACCCTGAGGGTTGCAACAGGGTTATATGGATGTTGACTATTTACGTGAGTCTGGGACACTGTGTTTATGGTGGCAGCTAGTGTTAATGGCAGCGTTGTCAAACATTTTGGTGGATGGCGTTTCGCTGAGTCAGCATGACCCCAGTCTGATTGCTGCTTTAGTTTATAAGAGTTATCCTGCTATCAAGTCTAAATTTAACTATATGCGAAACACGAGGACCCGGGACACAAACGATCTAGAGAAAATTATGAACAGAGACTATTTTTTTTTTCGATCTATTCGACAAGCTAATATCCTCATGGTTGATGGAAACACCGAATGCGAAATGACTGTCGCAGTTGAAACATTAACTGATCAAAATGTCTACACCAACATGAAGGCCTGGCCTTACAGAAGCTCAGTCTTGTGGATAAATGCATATAGGCGTAGGCAAACTTTCATATGAGGCGTTCATCAAGATAATTGTCTGTATACCTATTGACAAAACAGGAAACTCCATCCAAGTAGTTCCTAGCTTTAAGTGCTGCCAGAACGATGTACTGCAGAGAATTGATATTTCTCCAGTATATTGCTTCTGGTCACAAGCCTAGGGCATCACAATAGCATTATGAGGCGTGCACAGTCACGCTGTTACTTACATAGATGAGGACAAAATAGCCTCAATTGTAAGTTGAATATACATGAATAAATATGTAAGCATTTTCTGATTTTTCATCTACAGGCACCTTCTCATGCCGTGTCTCGGGCCTTGTTGACACAACAGACATCAACAGCATGAGCTGAATCAACGCCATGTTTATTTTCTGGGAAACAGGCGATGCGGAATATTCTTGGAAATGCAGTTATGGGGCAGTAAGGCGTGGTGAAACCAGGCAGCGAAAAGGATAGTGAGTGAGTGGGCGAGTGGAACCATGTTATAAGGCATGTTATCATTGATTTACTTTAACAAACGCCCCACCACGTCTCAAAGGATAATTTCTAAATAAAAGTGAATGGAAGGCTATCAGGCCGAATGGGAAGAGTGTACAGAAAAGTGAGTGTCTCGGATGGCACATATATATATGTGCCATAGGAAGGGATTATTTCCAGGGAAAAACAGAGGTTTTGGCTTTAGTCGGAGGTTGCATTTTGGTAATGTTTTTGGTTGGCAGGGAAGGGGGTGATCTCTTATACAGCAGCAAGCAGAAGATAGGGCGCAGCGCTAAAGGATAGTTAGTTCCGCAGTTTCCATATACTTGGACTATTCATGGAAAGATTAACATAATGGCAGATATATATATATATATATATATGCGTTATCTCAATGATTAGGTTGTTTCCACAAGGTTTATTCCAAAAATACATTGCACATGTAATGAGATACTGGAGGACTACGTATCCCCCCGCTGTGGAGAAGCTGTACCCAGATAGTAGCAATGGCCCTGGCCAGAAATGGGCCGTGTTCAAAGTATATTCCCCGGATTCTGCCCCCACCACGCCGATGCGTTCGTGAATATGTCGCCTTCCTAGTCAGGATCCCGGCATAACAGCAATTCAGGACCTGTGGCCGGCCACCAATTGCTACAGGTAAACATACTTGACGTCCGTATTCCCTGGTCACCATAACAACGGTCGTAATATATGCCCCCATCTCAAACGGGTATGTGGTCTTCTGAGTGGTTGACATGAACATATATGTACACAAGTACAAAGCGCGGAGACTGCATGTCTCTGCACATTATTCCGAAGAATCGCATGTTCGGGGCTGAGTTCAAGCACTTCTGCACCACATATCCCTTGACGACGCCTCCTTCTGGAGCATCCTACCAGACAGCAACAGCCTCGGCTATGATAGTCTGTAGCCTGTATATCATGACTATATGGCCCCGTATCTGCCCTCAACATGCACACATGCGACTGACCACCCCCACGTAAGGCCATCACCAAACGACACAAATAATCCATGGCCCCCCCATCACCACATGTGTCGTGGCCCAGCCAATCCAACCGTCTCGCCATGCGGTGCCCCCTCCCCCAAAGATAACCCAAGCCTTGGATTTCCGCGGAAGGCCATTGCCCGAAAACACTACAGGAGCATTAGTATCACAACACACCACCACAGCTAGTGTTCCCAGGGCTAATCGACCAGCCACGGCATGCAAGATGCAGCAGGATCTTTTTACATCTCAAAAAAGTAACCGGCGGGGCCTTACAAGTGATTATTGTTGCACAGGCGCCGCTATTTCTAGATATGTAGAGAATGAAAGTGGACGGACGGACAGGAGATGCGCGGCGGGGTGTGTTAACAAGAGAAAATGTATGTACGGCGTTTGATATGCAGGTAGCGGGCGAGGCTGACGCGGGATGAGAAGAAAGTGATGCAAGGAAGGGGGTGGAAGTTGATAGGGACGGAGAGCGAGATTAGGAGATGAAGAAAAGATGAGGAGGGATTGTGTGGCGTGAAGAGGAAGGCAGTTGGTGGTGGAGGGCGATGCGTACGGGTATGTGAAGGGGTGCATGCCAGGAGATACGGAGGGGACGGACGGTGGCAGTGACATGAAAAATTAAGGATGGTCATATACGTATATGTGTGGGGGCTTCTTTTTTTTTCTTTTCGTTAGTGATTGCGGTATGGTTAGTGGCGTTCGGACGGAGGACGGTTATGATGGCCAGAGGTAAATATTACTCAATCGGGATAGCATAGACGGGATATTAGTTGGGGTGGCAAGAGGCCAGTCGAAATATACAGATGCACGATTCTGAATAAAGCCAAGCAACGGCCGGCAAAATCGACACAAAACATACGATTGTGAAACACTGGCTTGGAAAAAGAGGCTAGGCATGTTTTTTTTTCTGTAGAAAAAGATTTCGTTTGCAGTATTCATGGCTCGAGTATAGAGGATCCACAGTTGGGAGAAATGCCGGCCGGAGCCACAATGGGTAGAAACGCGGATGGCTGAAATAGGCAAGCACTTCCCGAACATGTATCTGATATTTTGCCATCTGTGATATTAGACCTCCGCCAAAGGATTCCAATATCTTGTTTTTTTACAACTTTGTTATTTGCAACTAAATGAATATGCAAGTGGCCACAGACTACTCGTATATCTGCCCAAAGGGTACTCCAGCTCTACCATTTCCAACCGGACCATCCAATTTCATCATCACCAATATTTTGTTTTGTCTCCTCCCCCTATCATCTGCACAGAATACAGTGTTTGTGATTTTCCCTAGAAATTCAACTGAAATATCCACATTCTCTGACTTGAGGCCTGTATCCTAGAATCTGCACAGCTGAGAGACGACAATAATCACTGTTCCATTCTCTGACAAGAGGGATGCGCCCTGGAGAGCAAATGGCGGAGAGACTGTATTGGTAGTAATATCCCTGTGAAACTCCCCTTTTATTGTGATGTTGACTTTCTACAAGACCAACAACAAAGCGTCAAAGAAAAAACACACCACAAAAAAGGATATGGCTTGATCTCTTACTGTGGCACAGCGTAGCCTTGTTTCTTCAACTGGTGACAATGAATTAGTGAATCAAAATTGTTCTTCATGTTTATCCCAGAATATCAAGTTTCTAAATAAAATCTGCAGCCCCCATATGGGCTACATCGCTTGTTGACAAATGTGACCCTCCAGGCGACCCAGCGTCTCATGCGATCTCAGGACAGTTCTCTCCGAACAAAGGGATAACACACTTTTACACCATCAAAGCAAAACAAAAGCAATATGGCATATTCTGAACATTCGACAGTCAGCTATTGGCTGCTTCGGAAGCTCGTTCTGAAGCAATAGTCAGATTTCCTCACTCGACAAACCAGAGAACTCTGTCCCAATGTCTGTATATATATAAACAAAAATCAGACCCAATATTCACATATGCAGGCACTCGCAAAAGGAAAATGAGTACCAGATACATACAGACATCCCGTCTAGTCAGGTTATCAACACATTGGACTGTAGGTTTCCCAAAAAACAAAGCGATAGGGTCTTGCTTTGGGGATTACTAAGAATAGAAACATGGACTGGGAGTCTCCAGTCTGTTGGGTACATCTTATGAACCTGCTTTTTGCTATTTTGCAGCATATTCTTCCTTATATAGAAAAACCCTAGTCCCTAGTTTTCCTTTTTTTTTTTTGCTTACTTTCGGTGTGTCCTTTTCTCACTCTTTCTTGTTTCCTGCCGCCTCCTTTGAAGCTGTACCATCTTCATGCTGCCAATTGCAGAGCTGGGGAGCCTTTTTTTTTTTTGTTCAAACATACCACTTGTTTAATAAGACCAGGAATAGTAGTCTTGACCTATCTCACAAAATCTCACTACTGAAATTTCTATGGAGTTCAGTAGTAAACGAAAAAAAAAATGTGTCTAAGCTTTCTTTGAAAAGAGAGCCTAGGGTTCTAAAGTTGGGTACAAAAAGACTTTGGAAATTAGAAGAATTTATCTAGCCCTGTACGTCCTTGCCACCCTGTGATTGACTGAGACAGGGTCTATTTTATTTATAAAGCCCCTTGTCTAACCCATATATTGGGAAAAGAATGGGAAAAAGAGGACATTGGCATGAACAGAAATGGAAGGCTCTGGTTGGTGGAACTGACTGATTAATCACGAGGACACAGTTTGAGAGTTATTCCTGCAGGTTCGGCATCGTTGATAACATATATATGTACAGAAAGCATGTGCTTCGGTAGTGGAAGTATATGGCCCACTGGACATATGTGGTAGTAATCGGCTTCTCGCCTAATCACAACCCATAGTTCGAGCTGCTAGCTTGAGACCTTGGTCTCATGTACTACGGGTTCCTGACTTGTCTATTTCCGTAGCAAAAAACAAACAAACTTTGTGTATCATCGGAGGAATCCACCAGAATCACCGCTGTGTACCAAAGTATTTGTCGATGACTCTTTGGATGAGGATGGTTGCGGTATCTGCAGAAAAAAATATTCCCGATCGTCGTAATGAACCTTAGCTTGGTGGGTAGGGGTAATTTTTTTCTAGGTCTGATTTCCTACTGTGGCCATACAGTCAGGGCGTGATGATTGTCCAGCCATGCAGCTGTTTGCTGGACCAGTAGCAGTCAAACGGCGCAGAATGTTCGAGTGCCGGTGAGCGGGAAAACAGAGTTCCATCACGATCTATATCCCCAGCTCATCGATATCGGCAAACTAATAATCTTAGGATGTTTCCTCTTTGTGGCACATGACCAAGCCAAGTCTGTCAAATGAGCTTTGAAAAGGAACGCATCTGGATATAAGAGTTTCAAATGATATGTTCTGGACTGGGCGAGAGATTCTAAGAAATCACTATCATTCAAAGAAGATATTTTATTGTCGTCTCGGCAAGATTTTTTTTTTTTACATATCCATCCGGCTTCAGTCCCACCAAGAGCTTCTGAAATTGCACGTACAGTTTCTCACTAGACATCAACCCAGGTCAACCGATTAACCCCGGACATAACTATCTGCCTGTACCGATTTACAGGTATGTTTCACAAAGAAATGCTAACTTGGCCGACATGAGAAAAAAATATTATTAAGATCCGAGGGGTTTTTTATTGTCTGTCTGGGGATTGTGAGCATAAGTCTTGGTCGTGAAGTCAAGAGAGCTGGGTGTTCAAGCTGGAGTTATTTACTTTGGCTATGTTCGGTCTCCTTGATGGTTCCATGGTAATTTCTTGGAGTCAACCTATGCTTTACTTATGCTGCAATCTTTGTCTATGCTGCGCATGTCCCATCTCCGCATTGTCGTCCACCCACCTAACGTGCATAAAACGCAGATGTCTAGCAGGGGAGATGCCCCTATCATGGAAAATGTATTTAAATATATATCTCGATACAGCGTAAATTGAATTGACTCAGGGGAATGGAGAAGTTCATGAAGGAGCCAAACAAGGGTTGACAAAGAGTTAGAGAGTGCATACTCTAGGGAGAAGATTTCATGAAGCTTCATGAATGAAGGATGTTGTTTACATGTTTTGTTACGGGTAACAACGTTCTTGAGAATGTTACTACGTATTGACAATGTATGACTGTGTGTTTTGAAAGCGATCTTTAGAAAGAAAGCGGGCTAATAACTGTCATGACTTCCCAAAAACAAAGCAAGATTAGTGTAAGAGTCCCGTGCGCCTGCTCAAAATATCTTTCTCTGGCCTTCGAGAAGCTCCAGCGAACACTGAGCCATATGTTTTATTCCTGGGCTAGGAATGAGAACAAAGGGTGGCAACGCCAACCCTAAAATTTTTACTTTCCAATTTCGGAATTGACTTCAAGTTGACTCGCCACAAACGAATCCACAATAAATTAACAATGATATTGTTTTTTATTAGGGCGGTATCCCTGGAAGCAAAAAAGCTCTGGTTTCATTAAACAATTGTTGCCTATATCTCTTGTCAGGGACAGCATCTTACTCTAGTTGTGAAAGCATAGCCTTTTTGGTCTATTTTCCTATTGCGTACCCGGGCGTTTTTCATTGTCAACATTTACAAACGATCATGAATCCCTTCTATGCAGAGTTCTCCTACAGGCACAGAAAAAGAGCACTTTGTGGCATTCTAATGCATTGGGTGCTGATCACAGGCTTAAGTATCAAGCATCATCCTAGTACCACCTTCACCCCATTGTCCTCATTGCCAAAAAAAAAAAAAACAACTTCACTCTGTATTTACGTTAGTGAAACTCACTGTGTTCCTCCGACAGAATTTCCAGTCAAGTAGGGAGGCATTTGATTGGCTGAGCAATCAGATTAGGGCCTTGCTATTAAAGGGAGAGAGATGATTCGTAACCCCGAGTTTTAGGGCAAGAGAATTTCTCAGACATCGTGTTTGCGCGACTGAGATTCCAGATATAGTCAGCCGAGCTGGACAAGGGAGACACCGGATCCACAGGTATGGGTACGCTGAGGGGTTACCGGGACCACTGAATCGGATGGAAAGGGTCTATAATATTCTATACACGATATATTTGTTGGGTCGTTTGTGCATGTACCGGATGAAGCGAACGTAATTGCAAACAGTGGTTTGGGTCCACCTGAATGATCCTTGATTGATTGACAGCTTAGTAGCCAGAAGTTTGGTTACTTGAGAGTTCACTGTGACAGGTTATTATGGTAAAAGCTGAAGTCGGAAGATTTAGGAGGGGGCGAAGGTACGGATATTCGGATGTAATGTCCAATATGTTTCGAGGTAAGACGGATAGACAAACACGGCTACAGCGAACTGTGAATTTAGGGACACCATCAAACAAACTGTGAAAGAAAAAAAAACAGATCAACAAAGACTGTACAGTTTGCTTGTAACCAACCTCCGTTGCAGATATTGAGGCCATTGTGATACCAACATCAACTTCACTTCCACAAGAGGCAATACCCTGCTATATTACATAGAAGCCAAATATATTAAAAGGGCGCCTGGTCATGCTGAAGGCCCCATGCTTCTCCCATATGCCCTCATTTAGCTCTCACATTCTCAATTTCACTAAACACCAATAGTCAAGCCAACAAGGTAACGCTACGTGCGAGATAGTCGCAAGTAAATGTCTATAGGGCGCAAGGTGAAACAGGGACAACTGCAGAGTGCGGAGATACCATGTGCAAGGAGTGAACGAAAACAGCAACAAGATACACATAGTGTAGCAGAGTTTGGATGGCAGCAAAGCAAGGACACTGTGAGAGAGAGAAAGAGCATATGGCGAGGAAGATGACGGCCAATCAGAAAAAAAAAGGATATGTTTACTGTGAGAACTAAGAACAAGAATAGAGTGAATCTACAGGTTAACCTGGTAATTACGAGATTATAGTCTGTGGGGGGTGGAGTGTAGTCATGGACAAGGGCCCTAGTACTAATGTTTGAAGGCAGATACGACTATCTCGAGATATTCACCGTTATGCAAAACACCGAAATCCGGATATTCCTCACCCTCGAAAGCTGTGTTTCACTCCGCTTAACTCCTCGACAAAACCGCCGCCGCAACCAATGGTTTGTCTTCCTTCATCGTGAAATCAAAGTAATGTCACTAACCCTAGCGAAAAGCCCTTTATTTGGCACTTATCAACCCTAAATCCCTAAGCCTCAGCCGTCTTCAGCAAGGTTCGACTATAGTCTCTGATTAAATAAAGCAAATGAATGCGCTGTGTACGGTATTAGAGAAGGCCGAAGCCGAAGGCACGAAGTGGTTGGCAGGCTTGTTTTGGGAGTGAGAGCTGAACAAGCCGTTTGAATGATGGGTAAGCCCAGGTGAAAGAGTTACCATATAAGGGAATATATGGGGCTGGCTAATGAGGGCGATACAGAGGAAATTGGGGTTGGACAAGGGTTAGACTTTCTGCTGGTGTTGATCGGATGGAAATAAGTGGGTGAAGTAGGCAAAGTAGTGAGGATATTGTGGGATAATGCATACAATGAAGCAAGGTAGGATATCCTAATAGGGTAGTTTTGCTTTGAAATTTCGTGAATCGAATCAGGGCTTCAAGGCGATAAGCCGAGCACGGTTCATAAATGGTGGTGGGAGTTGAGGGTATTGTAAATATAGATATCTGGATAGAGTAATTGTCACGGAATTGAGAAGTGCTTCTCGAGAACGAATTAGCGTCCGCGTTTTGTCTGGGAAAACCGTACATTAGGGGCAGGAATTACAGCTTCAGCTTGACTGGTCGTCAGTAATCACAATAACAGGCTTACCGGAGGAGCCTCCGGTACATTTAGGAATAGATTTTATGGGCCGTGGAATATGCCTTATTGTAAGGCAATCTCGAAGTTAGCGTCCAACTGGATTTGTATAATGTTTTTTTTGCGAAGCAAATAACAAATGTACACTACCGCGGAACTCTTCCAGAGTACCCATCATAATCTCTAGATCTATAATATTCGTGCCAAGAATACATCGGAGTCTCTTTTGCATGAGCACAAGCTATCATTATGAACAATCACTTGTGTCTAACCAATCACAAATCCATTTCTTTATCTTAAAACCCAAAGTACCTGCGAAACTGAACCCAACACGCCCAACCTACCAGCAAATATGTCTTCAAAGGCTTCTTCCCCCAAAGAACAAAAGGCCTATCATCCCTCTGGCTGACTATCAATATGGATACCCACCAAGAACAGCGCACGTCCCGATTCACACTTGTTGATTGCCCGTCCAGCAAAAATACGCCGGCCCAACGAACCCGGGGTCACGGGCCACCGGCCGGTATGCATCGAACGACGGGCGGACCGTTCGAATGACAGAGGTTGATGTGTCAGATCGCAGAAAAGACACGGCGACGGAACGGGGGTGCGTTTCCCGTTTGGGTAGGTTGGTTTATATAGGATGGTGGGAAAAAAGCTGGATGGGAAAACGCAAAGGGATGCGTTTTCGAGGTGAACGGATCACAGGATGGTTGTTGGAGAGGAAGACGCTGGTGGACGGATTGGGTTATTTTTTCTTGTTAATAATATAGTGGGGAAATAGGGTTTGGGATAAGCATATATAAGAAAGTATGTTTAGCAGGGGATGATCTTGAAGCTTGGACGCTGGTTGAACTGTTCACAGAAGAGAATGGGAGGAGAGAGGGGCTGTCGATGAGACAGATGGCTCTTGTCACTGGAGAGTTCAGTTGAAGATGAAGCACGATGGACCGGCGATTCAGGAAAATCGAGACCCGTCCTCTTGTTGACGAAGGTAGTTTTCTTCCAGCCTTAAAACATTGGGCACGTCAAAATGGGGATTATCTTCAGGGAAATGCAGGGAAGGGGGCGGCGGAGAAAGGGCAGGTGATGGACTGAGTGTGAAGGCAGGACAAATACGGGCCAGAAGGGGCTTCGAAGGGAGAGAAAGGAATGCTGATGTTGTTTGCTTGTTGAGGGAGAAAGATTCCCGGTAGGGTTTGAAGAGAGGGAACTGTAAGATTTACTTGAGATGAGATGCCAGTCTTGAAATTGGCATTCAGAATTTGAGGCCAGTGTTATTGATGCAATACTGCAAGTAACACTACATGGCTGGGCTGGATTGTAACGACAAAAAGATCTTTGTGCTTTTACACTGAGTGCATTTACATCCAATAGAATTCCGCTGCCTTGATCCAAGGGATATAGATGCCGAGATATACGATTCTGAACTTTGCTATTTTGGTGCCATCTATGAATCGGGCATGTTTGATTTAGAAAAAGAAAATATTTATTGTTACAGGCTGAAGAAAAATCATTAGCTTGACTCAGTAAATAAGTCATGAGACGCATCTCGGATATAGACAACCATGGTCTGGGAGGCTTCCAGCTGTGCCGGAATCAGAAACAAAATTATGCCTTTGTACACTTGAGACTCGACAAGAGAAAACAAGAAAAACATATTCAAGAAGAATGACATGTGAATCAGAGGCACATAAGAAACAACCCGCAAGAAATATACCAATCATAGTGAAGAGGTCTGTCACTCGTTGCAAAAATTCTCTGCCCTATTGCCTCCGACACCTCCTGTCTCGGCACACAACCGAGAATCCCCCCTTCCTCTGCCGCTCTTACAGCCAACCCCGATAAAAAAATCACGATGTCTATATCCACCAGCGATCGATAGTTTGGACTGAGAGATGTGTTTTATCATGGGTCATCACAGACTAAGTCAAGTGTGATTTTCGCCAAACACATTCTCTAACATCAGAATGGGACGGAAAGACATACAGCAAAAACCAACTATCGTGTCATTTTAGTGTGAGGAAGGGGGTAGGGTGAGAGAGACGCCGGGACCAGTTAGGGTTTGCTTTTTGATACGCTGTGCCGCTCAGACAACAGGCTTTATTCAGTGGTGAAGCCAGCCCTATGATTTTTTTTTCTTTTTACATACAATTCTACAGCAAAGGGGCAACCTCCTGATGCATCGACTGGCGATCGATCGTGAGATTTGCTTCTGGGTGTTGTATTTGGAGGGTAGGAGAGGTTGAAGAAGGGTTATGGAAAGGCAGGAGACGGGAGACGGGATGAAAAACAACTATCGGATATCTGGTCTTCCGGGCAAGCACAGGAGGAGGCGAGGTCGTCTGGAGTGGACTATCTGAGTAAAAAGTTTATCCTGGACGGTGATGTGACAAGTATGGGCAAAATATTGATAGTATTAACCGTTTTTGTGGAGGTTTAAACGGAACATCAGATGATGGACGGGATCAACGACTGTAGAAAACAAAGAAACTACAGAATCGACAAAATATGGCAACATTGGAAATTTCTGAAAATAAATACCAACAAAAAAACCCCGATATAAGCCGTGCACTTTATTGCCCCCATCGTGGTGGACATGCCGGAATCTTGAGTAACATCGGGCCTTCACACAGAAAAAGATATCGTACCCGGAATAAACCCTGATATCCCGTTTCTCGCCCGAGTTCGCTCATTGATCCGACGTGCCATTGTCCATTTTCCATCATGGTTAGCCAGATTTCCCTTATTAGCTTCCTGCACCAAGATGCTACGGTTCCGCTCACCACCACGACACTGTCCGCAATCTTAAGACCCTTGATGATTAAATTCCAAGTAGCCAGGCGGTGATATTTAGATATATAGTTGGGAAGTCCCTGGTCTTAATTGGTCTTTTGGGGGAGAAAAGACAGTTGCGTGGTAGTGTTGGATGGATGTGGATACGAAAACAAAGACATACGTTAGGGTCGCATTTGGTGACCTTTACGAATGACTATTGTGGGGCTCTCCCGTTGTCCAAAGGGAAGTTCCGCATGAATTTGGAGATTGGGAGGAATCCTGAGAATTTTTGTTAGACGGGGACAACGATGGCCGTTTGTGGCCGTGGATAATATTGACATTCAAGATGACAAATCATGGACTATTATGATTATTTACATGGTGTCGATGCTACCTCAAGTATTACAAGCTGCTTTTTTGATAGGTGCTGAACTCATGATTTATTGTTTTTTGTAAAGTAATATAGTCATACACATATAATGAAAATTTGGCGCTAGCATCGAGGCCGGATGGGGCTTGGTTGACATTGGTGGAGAAGCCAATCTATAGAACGGGTTGATGGCGGGTTGGTTCCTGGGCACGGATATCTCGTGGGCTGTCCTTACGTGCAGCAACCGGGAGGGACAATAATCCTCTCCCGGTTCCTATCCGCCCTTTTTTTCTTCATTATTTGTGGAAATTTCCCCAACTCCCCCTTGCTTCATTTATTCCTCTAGATTTCTATATTATCTCGTGACGAAGCCATTCGAAGACAAACATATCTCTGGCCACATGCATTCCATGATAATCACAGATACTCAAGCATGCAAGATATGAACAAACCTCCCCCCACTCCTCTTCCAACCCTACGCTACCGCAGAAGCGAAACACATTCAACCGTCGCAGTTGTAATCCATCATGAATGCCAATCTTCCCTTCCGGTGAGTGGTGGTGGTTGCCCTTGGGCTTGCTGCACCCGGCCGCTTTCGTACGGAGTTTCATCTATGGATCGTGAAGCCTGGGGGTTATTGTCCAAGAGATCCACCTTGCCTGCAGACAAGCCTACAGATCGTGCCATCATGATAAACAGGAAACGAGCATTATGGTTTGATTTTCAAAGATAATGTAGGCGTTAATGTAAGGGATTGGAAAATGCGGAGTAGCCGGATGATGGTGTTGTACGTATATATACGGATTTAGCTGACGGATTACTATGCATATCTTGATAAATAACATATGAGAGATATCACAAGTGTGCGGCATGATGCTTCCGTATCATGATTATGTGGATATGCATGCATGGGACGGGGGGAT
>JABFIG010000027.1:0-188938 GCA_017139545.1 Ambrosiella cleistominuta | reverse complement strand
TTTTTGCTTTATATTCGTAGTTGGTTTAGGGGGATAAAAGGTATGAGTTTTCTGGTTTCTTTGGTCAAAAGATACGATGTAAACCAAGGTGCAAGTGATAAAGCTTATCAGGACTTAAATTGTGGTTCACTAACGAGATACTTTTCAGCCGCTAAAAGTTAGCGGGATACCTTCTACATAACCCAGTAAGCCTTCCGGCATTGTCAAATATAGTTTACCACACTGTCCATTCACCCTTCTGAGGCAGCTCACTCACAACTACAATGCATCATCAATTTGATTGAGAATTCCATGATTAAGGTTGTAGATCTGCTGTCCGGTTGTCGTTTCCTGAGCCCGTTGCAACTCAATACATGTATTGTTAAACTCTTGTTATTGATCTAGGTCGTTGTATGACAAAACTATTACTCGATGAAACCCTTTTGTTTCTGTTCCTGTCTAAAATCCGGACTAAGCATCGCCTGCTTGAATCTTTACACTAACAAAATCACTTCAGTTAGCTGCAATGCTCTTGCCGCTAGAAGTCATATAGACTGCATTAACAGCTTTAGTGTGTAGAATTACCATAGGATGAATAAACTCCTCGCTAAATCACAAAGTAAATTATATATTAACAAATTATTAACACATGTGACTTGTTTTCTTATAAACAAGACATTTTTTTGGTATTCAATATTCAACTATGCTCAATTATGACGTCGTTGACAACTCATTCGTGTGTACGTCCTGGTCTGGAGCTTACCTAAGAAAGGTAAACATGGTATCTAGATCTCCACAAAAACCATAGTAATCATAAGGTAATAGCCATTCAGACTCAAATCCTCTCTTCATAATCCGCTGATCCGGCTCCAATCATGAGACTTGTAAAATTCAACTTCAATGACAATCATAATCATTTGTCTCCATCAGGGTTTAGATACATTGACGCTAAATGCCAGATTCTGAAGTTGGGCATCTCCAAAATCTGGGAAAACTACCATGTAGATATTCATTCTGTTGTCTCAATCTCCTGGAATCCATGAAAATATCTACGGGCGTTTTGCTTGGAGTTTGGCTTGGCAGCACTTCCAAGACTGGCATCAAGAATATAACTCCCAAGAAGCAGTCACAATTCATGACCAATTTTTTTGTCCGTGATCGCGGATATCCGTGTCGTGTCTAGATGCGGTAGAACAATCTCCGAAGCATAGAAGTTCTAAAGTGATGAGGACACAAAATTCCGTGGTTCTTTGGCAGATGAAAGTGCACAGCAGCACCCCCCAAAAAAAATATTAAAGCAGCTAATGACGGCAAAAATTTCAAGATATAATCATATGCTTTGTCTTGTTTAAGGCTATGGAGCTATTGATAGATCAATTGACATCAATCAGATGACAAGACGTTATTGATGATGTCTAACCCTAATGATGAGTTAATATTATTGGCAAAAAAAATCGTATTCAGCATCCACTTCTGATAATATAGCTGGGTTTTTTATTTTGAATAAATGCACCCTTCCAGTTAACCTTTGCAAAATCCCGGATTTTCTCTCCCTCCGAATAATTATCGCGTGCTTTCGTGGCCTTGCTCTGTCGAGTATTCTCTTCAACTACTAAGGAAATCCTGAAGAAACTAAAGCGACAGCTGGCAAGAGCAGTTGGAGTTTTCCACAGCTACTGGAAGGGACTGTCATGATCCGAAGTGCATCATGTAAAGATGAAGCTTGTGCTTTTCCTCACTTGCGGGAGCAGTAAGAGATGAATTTTAGCATTCATAGTAAGATCCAGTCATGGCAATCATCTCAACAATTCAATGTGTTAAACATTGATGATGATGATGATGATGGTTAATATTCTAAGTGTCGGGTCATGTCATGCTTGTCTCAAGCAAGTCTCAAATGGAGATTGACCTACTGCAACTATCAGAAATCTTACAATTCCTCATTGGGCCATTAGTTGCCAATTCTAAATAGCAATATAACTCACATATTGGCTTTGTTCAAGGCCCATTGTATTTGCCACACGCTTAGGTGGCTAGAAAAGAAGTCTCCGACAGTCTGACTACATAAGATAAGGCTTCATATTAACGCAAGCCTACGGAGATCAAATATCACAAAAATCTGTAAACAGCCAGAAATAGAAACATTGGAGCTTCACCCAATGTATGGCACTTTACGCAATCTAGTACTCGATATCAACCGTCCTAAACTGGAGGTTTTTATTTATTTTCCTCAATCCAACTCCCCACAGTTTATCCCGTCCTTTTGGACCATGCCGCCCACACTTCACACGCTTTCATCACCTATCATCACCTATCCAATCACCATCTTAAAGTCAACCTTGATATCACATGTGTGGTTACATCTAAGCTTCGACAGCACAGCCAACAACCCTCCTAACTCTCCTTAGCATCAAATTGAAAAGGACAAAAAAATATTGCACCTGCCAACAGACAAATCAGCATCCATCCACATAATCCCTTATGCAGGACGAAGTTGCACTTGCAACGTCCTACGCCTGTCTTCTAGAAAACTAGACGGAAACCAAGCATCATTGTTTTTTTCTTGTCTAGAGCCAACACTGCGATATCCGACTATGATCCCCTTGAAGGAACACATCCGACGTCCAACTAAATATATATCTCTACAAGCACTTTTGTCAGTGATCTGCATGTAGAAATTTTCCTTAGTCTATATGGGACCAGTTAGGTATTTGCAAGATCTTGCTTGTTCTAGAGAGGTATTGAATACTAGATTTCTGGAATATTACGTTCTGTTTCCAGAAGCATTAAAATTCCTTGCTGGATATCTTCTTCATTCAAGATAAGTGTTCCCATTACATATTTTGATGTTATATATCTATCGGCCCTCGTACATTTATCACTGAAAACTCGTTTTTTGTCCAGAATATGGACACGCGCTTCCATACTGACCACGGACAACAGATCTTTGCCACATATATAGAACTTCAACCAATATTTGTTTATTTGAAGTACATTGATGGGTGGCTTGTATGAAGGTGGGTGGGCAGCATCACGCGTGTTAAAGTTATGTGTAATGTGGAAAGCAAGCAATTGTTATTGCATTGGGTGTATTCCTAACCCTTATAATAATAACAACCCTACAGTATTACATTAGTCCACATTTCGATACTCATGGGTTGACTAGCGAAAGTCTCAGCAGCGTCTAGAATTTTTATAAAACAATACAATTCATCTGCTATCATAGACTGTTTAATATGTAATCTAGATTCTCAATCAACTCCAACTACCAGTTTCTAGTGATATCTTATCGCCCCTTGTCCATCTCCATCTTCTCAATGTCCTCTATGATGATATACCCCTGTCTTTTCCCCCCACCCTACCGCCCCATAAAAGATAAGAACCGTAGCTTCCAAAAATTAACATCTGCTAACTAACTTACATATCACATCAAGATATTCACTTAAAATCCACCCTTTCATGAACAACATTATATGGATTGTATTGGTATAATTGAGATGCCATAAACTAGAACAACTGAAGCTGAATAAATCTATCTGTGCCTCAGTGATACTTATTGTCATTCTGTGCATGCAACTTACACTTGTGAGACCCGGGTGAAAGGAATGGGTGGCTATCACATCACACTGGAACTTCTAGATATATATTCACTTAGTTGATAGAGGAGAGTGGGAGTGCCAATTCAGAAACTCTATCAGATATACTTTCAGTTTGATAGTACTGTAGAAACTAGGACAACCTTTGATTCACTTGAAATATCTCGCAAAACTTGAACTTGTAGGCCACGTTACCTTTGTATCTCAGATAAGATGGTATTGTACTCATGGGATCTTCAAATCGGAGTCTCCTTTCAGTGTGTGTGCCTCTTTGAACCAAAAAGATATGAAAAAAGTACCGCCAAGCCTGCAGGCTACCCATTATACTCTCTTCGGCAAAAACTGTACATAGCCAAGCAAAGCTTGTTCAATCTTGATTGATAGCCCGTAGGCAGCTAAGACAAAGCCAAGTCTCCTACAGCGAGACAATTGTACTACAACCTCACAGTACGGCAATATGTTCCGTCAGACAATAAAGCTTGGGTACAATAGTAGTAGTCACACTATATAAAAAAAAGTCCACAACTTCTAAATATTTCATAAGCTTTTCATCCGATGGAGCAGAACCTGTGATTTCATCAAGGTTCGTGAGCTTGGTCGCCCTGATTGTCACTGCGGTGTTATCTAAGCAGAGAACGCTTAACCGCCACCATCCTGTAACGTCGCAGTCACCGCCCCGCGGTCTTCTCCTTTGCCAAAAAAAAAGCATCTGCAGCATCCATCTGTCATTTTAAAAAGGCTAGCCGATCTTAAAAACAATGCCTCTATATACATCCTTAGGGACCACACATGGTACAGGGTTATACATCATAACTAGGATATTAGGTGAAGTTGATATCATGATGGTTCATGGGGTCCTGAATAAGTTCGATGCTTGTAAGTTTTGGCAGCACGACAACTGGAGACGTGATTTGACAAAATAGTACAGGCGAGGTTGTGGTAAGGCCGGAGATTATGTGATATAGGAATAGAAGCCGTGATAGAAAACGATGCTGGTGCATTGAGCTTGAACTCCTGTTACATGTGACTACGTATGAAGAAAGATACAAGGGATCTGCTGATAAAAGGCACGATAGTTGAGTCCAGCGGTATGTTGAAAACCTGTCCTGGTCAGGAAATCATATTCACACTAGTAATAGAATCGGAAGTCATCGAACCAATAGACTTGTCTTGACGTTTACAAACGAACCCCTAAAATATATATGCACAAACGCAACACTACAACAAGGTAGCTCTTGCATCAATGTCACTTAACAAGCCATAACGACATTCCTCATACACCCAGATCCAAACCTGAGTAATGAACACAAAGCAACCACCTGATCCACTGTACCTACTTCAGAACCCTGTGGGCTCACGGATGGACCTGTGTGTGGATATGCGTTGAGAGTGAAGGGCCACACGAGGTGATGGTTGCTAAATGGCCATGTAGCAGGTCAGAGGTAACGTGCCCCGGACCGCCTCTGCCACCGGGACGGGTCTCTGAGGATGAGTATTTAATTGGCTGGAATACAAGGCAGAGATTATTCCAGTCGGTAGAATAAAAGCCGAGAGGGTGGCGTGTGGTGACGGTTTATCGTCAAAGCTTGGGACAGTATAACTGAAAGGCTACAGAGATGATAAGATTGGATACATGTTGGATGATTTTTGTTCATTTAGTTCCCATGAGGAAAAGCAGTATGACTGTGGGTTGATTGGGATGCTAAATTTACTTGATGGCGTGGCATGAGGAGAGAGACGAACGCGTGGATTTTCTTATCTAGGGCCTTGTTTGATTTTTATGGAAATTTCATATCATGGGGGAGTTGACGGGCGTTGGGGTCGCAGTCTGACGAAAAGGAAGTGGCTCGTGCTTGGTGGGACCTGGAGAGTGAGGAGTAAGCATGAAGAGAACGATGAAGTTGACATTAAGTTTCGTAAAAGGCTTGATCAAGGTGATGAGCACTGGATAGCTAAACGGCGTTTTGGAAAATTTGGGGGTCTAAGTCAAGCCTAAGCAGTCGGAAATAAAGCTGCGCTGGTTGTACCCATAATATGTAAAATAAATATCAACCAAGCTAAATATCATACACTGTACTTATCATAACATCACTTTGATATTCACTGTCTTTACTTTGTAATGTCTAAGTGAGACCTTCCAGAAGCCCTTTCACCTTCCCTCCAAGCTACCTACGATCCATTCCCATCAACGGGACTGAGATCTGAGGCGATCTGACGTTTAGCGGCAAACACCTGCATCAGCGCTGTAGTGTGACGCTCTAAAACTGTCACTTCGGGCGCACTTTTCCTTGATATTTTTCTTATTGAACTGTGTCGATCATCTCCAACTTTGAGTATACAACTCGGGCGGAGTTTCAGGCTGTACCAATTAATGAAAGTAACTCTGCAGCTTCAAGTACCATCGGGAGCGCCGAAAAGGATGGCATCCTCTTTCTATTGTCGCTACGCGGAATCCCGCTGCCGTTACGGAGAATTCGTTTTGTTGAAAATTTATTAGATAGTTTTACATTTGTATTAGCGGATGCAAGATCACGATATCACCGTCACAATTCGCTCATCCTAGACAATTGTATTTATTGTCTCATTGTGGTTCGACTGTAGCCCAATCCAGGCTCTTGACGTGTGAGAAAACAAGGCGGAAGTTGACTGCTGAACATCATAGGATTTCTTGGTCTTGTAGAACAAGTGGCAAATATCGGAATTTTGGAAAATTTCATGTTATTACAGGAGTAACAGGATATCTCCCCTTCAAAATCGCCAAACTCTCACATCTCCCGATCAGGGGATCTCTAGAGTCTAGTCTAGTCTAGTCTTCCAAACCATAAAGCCCAATTCCACAAACACAACCCGATTCATCCTCTGATACAGATCTCGCGATACCCCACTTCCCCAGACCCTTGTCACTCACCGTAATTTCCATCTTGCAATTGGTATGTGTATTACGAACCCCTATACAACTCAATTAATCAAAAAAAAAAAAAAAAAAAAAAAAACGCCCGGTCCAACCCGAGAAAACTACCCGAGCCTAGGGCTTAAAACTGCACTTGCATCACAGCAATCACAACCAGCGACGTCCGCTGCGTTTAGTAAATAGGTTCTCCCATAAATCGTATGTCGTCGTATCCGACTGTGCGTGCCGCCTGTCATCGTGGCTATTGCCATTGAATGTAATGCTAACTTAGTCGTAATGCCGTCGCATCGAGTAACAATCCATATCCCCGCGTCCCATCACGCGATGATGCCTCAGCTTCGCCACGCCTAGAAGCATGCCACTGATATCGAATTTCCGTTACCCCATACCTCTTCGTCAGAATCATCACACTTGCGATAATCACTTCGTAGAGTTTTTGGATCGCTCCCGAGAATCTCTCTCACACGACATAACCCAGTCCAGTTTCAGGCCATTGTCCTTTCTCCTCTGCCTGTCGCTGCCCCCGGCCCACATGGCCGTCCTTCATTTTCCTCCTCCGGCCTTCTATCACTACTAGCTCTAGCCTTATACTTATGTTCTGTACCCATTTAACAAAATTCGTCTTGGTTTTCTCTACCTCTAAACGTAATGTACAACATGCTGTAGCAAGCCATTTACCTTGACCGGTTCTATGGTGCATAGCATTCACCAAGCGTATCAATGGCTATCGACCTGCATATTCGACTAAAAATCATAAAATTTGATTCAATATTTATCCTGAATGTTTTTTTATAGAGAAATGTCCGTGGCGTCGACGGCCGGGACGACGGCGGTCCTCAGATCTTTTGCGGGGGATTCAGATCGCAGCGGCATCATGCTCATGCTGCCCCCTCCCCTAGCAATTAGACTGTCAACTGGCCAAAAGAAGCTAAATGACGATATTTGTCATAAATGCTACATCTAGTGTTGGAGAAACATCCGTGTACTCTCGTGATGTCTTTGGGAACGCTTGTCTTTACCCATCAGAAATGCCGTTGACTTCAATGATTCCCCTCCTGATAGCCCAAAGTCAAGTTTTTGTGTGTCAACGATGATGTGTAGCTCCACAATACCAGGCCGATCAGCATCTGTAAACTACTCAAGTGTTGGTCATGACTTCTCATTTAGCTGGCGATAATAATGCGCAGCCTGAGTTCATGACGCTGTAAACTTGATTAAGTATGCGCTTTGTGCCTGCCGAATGCTTTCTCATCTTTTGAAGAGAAACATCACCATACGGCCGGCCAGCCGAGTCCAGATCGCACCCGGAAACAGACATGAGTTCAAATTTCGATGTCGATCTGATTGGCTGTTGATGATCCACCACAATGTACCACTTCTTCCAATAACCCGATGAAACCGTGGTATTGATATGACTCCACGATAACAGTCTCTCCACCGGTGACGTCTCCGCCTCCACAGTTCGTTTCCGCCAGCGTTCTAGAAAACGCAGAGCCCTTGTCTAAGAGGCGTACCTTCATCCACGTCTCAGCACAGCACGGCACAGTGCTGGCTTTCCAATATCCCAATATTCTTCAGGCCCCTATGTCAACGAATAGAGGTCTTTACAGCGACGGCCCTACAAAACCCCACTGATTTTGATTTTTGAGTTAGCCACTATCGCATGATAAAACTTCAACGCTGTTAAGCCTGCTCCCCGCTAAATCCGGTTGTTGGTCGTTTTATCATTTTTGCGTAGGATCAGTCAATCGTGAACCGTGCTCTTCAGAGAACCCGGCCAACTGGCTGATAGGCCAAACTTTTGAGACCCCGGCCTTGTGGTATCCCCTGTCAGATTTTGTGTCCAGATAAAGTAAGCCGTTAGTTTAAAAAATTACTAATGACTACCAAAATCTCCAGGATTCCTGACGGGGGATGCGGGCGTTTTGAACTGGGGAAGACAGCCAATCGTGGTTGCGGCAGATGTCAGCGGCCAATGAGAACGAAGTCTAGGGAGAGGGGGGGCCATTGGTCTGAGCGTTGACAACAGTGACCGACATACGGAGGAGACCGCAAGTGAATATTGGTTTTACCAAGCCGTAAGTAAATAAATGTTTGGACTTTGGTGGTTATGGTGACGCAACAGAAACTCTAAAGTTACTGATAACGACTTGGTGGAGTCACTCGATATGTCACGTCATAGAGGGTGATATTTAGAAAGGTCGGTCAAGATCGGAAGGCCAAACAAGCCAAAAAGACCACAGGCCTGGGTGATTGACGAAACGATTAATTGGGGCCGTAAATATTGATGGATCGTGATGGGACGAGTCGAAACAATGACAAATGACAAACGCATGGTGGCGTGTTAACTCCATCTCCATTACACATTATAAGTTGTCGGAGAAAATGCCGATAAACAATGTTGATATGGCTGGCAGGTATCATCATTTTTCCACGTTGGGTAATGTATCCTCATTGGCGGACCATGTTGTCACTCCATTACTAAATGTCAACATACAGAGGCATAAAGTGACGACGGCCATGATGACAAGAGCAATGGAGCAAGCATGGCGGAGATTAAGCCCTATATTGGGACCACGATGTTGCCAAGAACGTAAGGGCTTGAAGAATGGATTCGGAGCACGGTGTTAGAATCAGAATCAGGGGATGTCGAGTCGGGGTACCGCCAACATGGTCAGCCGGAGTTCTCAAGTTGGGTTATATCAAATAGGTAATATTCATCGCTATGTATATAGTTGAAGCAGCGTCAGTTGATGTTGTCAATATTCTGTAACTGGTCAGCAATAAAATTGAACAGAAAATCTATGATAACCAAGTACCATAGATAATACCATAACAAAAAGCATCAAGGTCAGGAATCTACAAAAGTCAGTCACCATTGGTCAAACGCGAGGGGGACTCCCCTTCTTAATGTATGCGAGACTCGGATGCAGCTCTTCATAGCCAAGTTATCTTTACTCGATACAGTGAGGATATCTGAAGTACGCCGAGCGCCCTTATCTGTCCGCCCTACTATATACGCCTTACTGATCAAATGTCATAGCTGGCTGGCCAGCATCTGGGGCAATCTTGCCGCTCTGAACCTAGTTTGCGCCGTACTGATAACTCCCTGTATTACATGAGGATTCCAGTTTGTGACAGTCATGAGGGCTTGATATGCACTCTTGGTATCTATGTACTCACGTCAACTTTGCCGCGGATTGGTGTAAGTGGTCGTCGGCTGGGGCTGTGTTATCTTTGAAGATGCACTTGATGCACAGTGAATACAGTGTGGCGTGGTGTTTTTGGAGAACTCCACCCTTGAAGTCGCAGACTACAAACATGAACTCAAAGTTACCTTGGCGGTTTGCCTTGCTCTTCGTGAAGAAATTTGTATCATCTAGTGATGTCAGCAATATGTTGTGGAATTTTCCAATTAGGGTTATCTAGGGCTTTACGGAAAACTTAACATGCATTACAAAGTTCTCCGCGGATAGCTCATATCCTTGTTATGTAACCCTGTTATTGGCTTCCGCCAAAGAAAATTCACCAACTTTAAAAAATTCCGGCGTGACCCCAGTTTTCAACCCAAGTATGGAGTACTACTACATAACATGCTCTTAGTCTGCTGGAATTAAGGAATGGGGTGGTGGCGCAGTTGGGAGCGCGTTAGACTGAAGCTACCCAAACTTCAGCCGTCTCTTCGGAGTAGTCATCTAAAGGTCACCGGTTCGATCCCGGTTCACCCCAAACCCTTGCTTTTTTTGCTATGTTTTTTGTTTTATTATCGCGATAGTAATTGCTAGTCATTTTCAGAAACACAACTCTCGAACTTTGTCCACCCCACTAGATCAATGGCGATTAGTGCTATGTTGTAAGCTGATGGAAACCAGGTATTTAATAAAATATTGAGTGCATAAAAGAAATTAAACTATTTTTGAATCAATCACTTCGACCACATACATTCAATCTCCGTTTCCTAAACTCAGTGTACAGATTGTTCCATATCGTCTTTTCTGCGCAATCTTCCACGCCACCACACTTCGGACTATGCTTCTCCATGTGAGCTTCCCCCGCCGTGATCCACGGCTTTGGAATCGGCCAGTCAGAAAAATGTATTAACTTCGCCTCATTAAAAGCAGCGACGGCATCCCATTTCTCCTCTGTGTTACCGAGATACCGTGAATGGTCTTCTGAACGGAATTCTGACGAGAGCATATCGTACGGGCGATAGGGGATGATCATTGCGGAGTCATGGTAAATTTTGTTCATGATCTCCATGTCGTAGTCATTGGATTTTCCAGCGGCCATTCCATCTTGGACTCGTGCCCACTCTGATTCAGAAGGTGTGATAAGCATCACTTGGGATGACAAGATACGAGATTTTGGTAGTAGCCAGTATGCCAGCGGCATGGCAACTGGTGCTGGTGGTAAGAAGAAGAGCTCGTCCATATGGTTCATGAGCAAGGAGTCTGAGTCTGCATAAATGATTCGGTCATAGTTGGTTTGATTGAAGGCCAACAATTTTGTGAATGATTCCGACCATGTTTCTGTCGATAAATTAGATACTGAACAACCAGACATCATGGTGTTGGTTTCGGGCTCCACTTACGATCATTGACCGATCTATGTTGTAGATCTACGGGGAAAAGCTTTACGCCGTATTTATTTTGAGCTTGCAGTAACTTGTCGCCATATATGTCACCCTCCTTCACTTTCATCCATTTTGGATACATCATCACCCGCTCGGCCTTACTGTCATATTCTTGCAACGCTGCGAAGAACATCAAGCTGTTGCACAGATAATCGTTATTCGTGACATATTGAACGTAGGCAAACCTTGACCAATCTATCTGGTCTGTGGAAGTCATGCCATTAGAAGAACCTAACGGTGGCATGTGGTGATCTTGGAGATGTGACGATGGCCATGACAAAGACGCCGATGACCGAGATGAAGTGAGGAAAAATCCGGACAAAAGTAGCGAGATTGCAAGAATAAGTGCCCGTGAACGACCTCGTGGTAATAACCGAGGACTCATATCTTTGATTGAATCTAAATCTTGAGATTTCAATATGTATGCCATAATTAAGTTGAACAGGTAAAAAGATGGAATGTGTCACAGGGTGTGATTCATGAGGAGGGAATCAAGGATTCTTACATGTCCAAAAACAAATTATTCTTCTAAATCTTGATATTCCATTACAGTAGTCGTATTTAGTCATGATCACTATGTTGTTGCCAACTGCAGACATTTGCTTGACGTCGAGGGCGGTTAAGAGGTGCATTAAGCGCTGTGATTGGTCAACAAAGGGCATAATCCAAAACCCAAAACATCAATACTTAAGCGCCGAACAACTTTCATCGCAGGGGACTGATTCAAGGTGGAATACAGCAAGGTAAAAAAAACATCAATTGTTGGATATCAGAACTATGACATATCCACAACCCTATCAACTCAAGGGCCGGACGTCTCAGAAACATGGTCGTGGTTTTGATCACCACGTTCCACAAGCATGTTAGGTCAGGTGTCACGACACCATTAGATATTAGTGCCGAAATGACAAACAAGTAGCACACAATCAACAACGGCACGATATCTCCGGTCCCAGCCAAGCCAAAGAAATCAGAAACCTTGATATTAACACACAAATTGCAGATCATCATGCAGCCTGATGTAAAGCTCGCGTAGGAAGCATGCATCTGTAGTTTGACCCCATCCCAGAAAATATCTGGATGTAATGATCAGGTCGCAGGCGCAATAGATGCAAGTAGTCGTAGTGAAGCGCTGACAACCCTAGTGGTCCCACTTATACCGGAGTGTTGGCATCGGTTACCAATATGTCGGGCTTCATACTGTCTTTGGATAGGTCGAGTACCATGTTTATAATTAGTTCTTGGATGACCAGGACTGAGCACGAGCCCAAGGACTATAATGTCGCCCCTATCAAGTGTGACTGTCGCCCTCGTTGAATTTGCATAGGAATGCCGTTGAAAGGCCTTTTTACAGTAATTGAGAGCCTTGGAATGGAGATCCATATGAATCCTCATCTGTCAAAGCCTTGCTTTGGTAAGTAGATAGACGCCTGGAAATAAAATATGCTGGCCTTGTCCCGGGGAGAAGCCAACTGATTCAGGCGTCGGGCAGCCGGTTTATAAGACAGTATAATGACCCAGTCAGCCAGATCAAATACATTTGGCCTCGTGAGCTCGATGCTTGAAAATCTTTGTTTCGCTATGCTATCAACGGTATTATTGAATATGCAGTCTTAGCATCGAATATCCCTTCTCATTATATTTGTGACTACGTCAACTACATTTGAATCTATTACCATCTTTTTGTTACATATTTTGCATAGCGTCAATATTTTATTGTCTTTATATTTTATATTCATAATGTCTTTTTTATTTGTTTGTCTTTCCCTTGTGGCTCTGTCTTTGGCAGACAGTAATCGAAACGGTCCTCTGTCTCTCGAATGGTCTACCACCAAGATCGGAGCTGAAGGTCCCTGGAATGCCATCGCCATGGATGTGGAGGGTCAAAAGATGGCCATGTATGGTGCTCGCAAGTACGAAACCATAGTACTGAGCGACAAATACTGCGACTACAATCAATCTTCCGACCTCTTCTCTTCCTTTCCTGACAATTGCTTCCCCAAGGTAGCCGGGGTCCTCCCAAACGCCAGCGAATGGTCCAACTACCAACTCACCGTACCGTTCCCGGCCAAATTCATACAACTCGGCACCGCGTCCTCCGGCAGTGACATGGAGAGAGGCCTGATGACGATGGATATTTCTAATAGCCAACAAATATACTACCAAACCGACAAAATCAGCACAGGCATTGCCGAAGACCAATGGATCGTCATGCCCAACAGCTTGCGATATCCTCCTGCCGCAGGCTGCCTGGGACTGGGGGCAGACAAAGACATGACGCAAACTTTTTCGCTGGGTGCCGACGACCCGAAGGTGGGACAACTACCAGCGGCTCAACTGTATAACGAGACTTACACGCCATCTTATTCTTACACTATGCACTTGGGATCGGCTACGGGAAGCCAGGTAGGACAGATGGAGGGGTCATTTATTGTGGGTGGATATGATCAGAACCGGCTGGTGGGAGATGTTATGTCCTATGATGGTGACTTGTCACTGCGTGATATTGCGATCGAGACGGTCGATGGGGGCTCTCCTTTTAATTCCAGCGCTAATGGTAAATTGGTATGATCGGCTTTTCATAGAAACCAACTGACACAATGAATGCTAGGCAACATTACAGGATTGCTGACCGCCGGTAATTCATCAATGCCTGCGGCGGTCAGTGTTGAAATTGACGGTTGCTCGCCCTTTCTCTCACTTGCAAAAAGCACTTGTGATGCAATTGCGTCTCATCTACCTGTCAAATACCTTTCCGATTTCGCCTTATATCAATGGGACACCTCAGATCCACTGTTCGAAAAGATCACATCGTCACCAACGACGTTATCGTTTGTGTTCATGGATGGCGGAAACGCCAAGAATTTGACAATAAGAGTACCATTTATGCACTTAAACCTCACATTGTCCGCACCTTATGTATCGGAATCCATACAGTACTTTCCATGCTACGCTGGGCCATCAAATAACGGCTATGTCCTTGGCCGTGCCTTTCTTCAAGACTCTGTGATTGGGAACAACTTTTTGAATGGCTCGGTGACAACTTGGTTAGCACAAGGCGCAGGTCCAAGAATCCAGACAAGCAAAAAGGTCATCACCTTGAAACCCACCGCTACGAGTCTCGAGGCCGGTGAAAATGGCTGGAAAGAGTCGTGGGATGGGGTCTGGACTGCCCTTCCGGGAGGCCCTACGACTTCAGCCCCCACAGCAACAGATATTCCATCTGACAAAAAACTAATGTCTACTTCGACAAAAGCCATAATTAGCATTGTATGTGTTCTTGCCACTGTGACCATCTCTGGCATAGCCTTTTGGTTATGGAGGCGCCACAAAAAGAAGCAAAAGATGATCCAAAAGAAAATTGAAGTCCGAAAGTCTGCTTCAGATGTTTCTGACAAGGACTTTGCCGAGAAACCCATGGCAATCGAGTTGTATGAAGTTGATGGGACAATCAAGAAGATCCAGTGGCCTGTCCACGAGGCATATAGAGGGGCTATAGAGATGCCACACCACAACAAGCCAGTTGAGATGCCACATCATACAGATGTACCTATTGAACTGCCATGTATTACATGGCATGGTCCACCTGTTGAACTACCGGCTTAGCTTCGAGATGGTTCATGATTTGTTTTCTGTTTTCTTTCCAATGTTTTACATGATGATACCCTTAATTGAAGCAATTTCACGAGAGTTTAATTTAATACTTGTTAATTTAACAGTGATTCATCGGATATGCATCTTTAGACTAAAATCTAACGATGTTTGTGTTTATCTAGGTCTTTGTTTTGGTACATTGTTGTTACACAGACTCAAGTTCGTCAATTCTAAACAAACTCATTTCATTATCAGATAAGTTATAGTCACTGTGATGTGAGGCTTAACGGAAGCCAGTAAGAGAGTGAAACAGGAGATTATCTGGGGCAAACAGTAGCTACAACTTATGTTCCCAGATCAGTTACAATATATTGACGCTATGGAATTTTTGGGACTTTGAACCTATTGAATCTACAAAAGAAAAGCTGTATTTTATTTGTCTATGCAGTCTATACTCAAGATTATGATTAAAATTACTATTGTCATGTACATAGACACAACGAGTCAAGTTCACTGCATGTGGGGAAACACAAGCAAGTCCACAAGATTTATTGCTAAGTAATACACGAAACACTGATACCGAAGCAGGTCAATAACTCATAACAGTACTTCGCTATCTCACGATGTTGACTTCTCCGCATCTGTCCACCCCTTCATGAACGAAGCCATGTTGTCTCCAATAGCCTCGACAACATAGCCGCCCTCCAGCACGATGACAGCCGGTATATTACAGAAGCCTTTACTCGATCTCGCAGTCCGGGCAATGATTTCATAATCCGAGGTTTCTAGTAGGAATGAGCCTAGAGGGTCGCCCTTGTAGGTATCGAACCCCAGACTGACAAGGACATACTCGGGGCGGAATTCGGAGATGCGATCAAGGCCGACTCGTAGCTTCTCGAGATATTGCTCCGGAGTGGAATCCACATTCAATGGAAGGTTAAAGTTGTACCCTTCACCTTCGCCAGTGCCAGTTTCTTCTTCCGATCCAGTATAGTAAGGGTACTCATCTTTGCCATGAATACTCACGTATAACACATCTGCGGAACCATAGTAGAAACTTTGAGTCCCATTACCATGATGAAAGTCCAAATCAAGCACCGCACACCTGACTGACCTCCCCTTCAAAAATGACAATGTTCTCTCGGCAATAACCAGATTATTGACATAGCAGTATCCTCCCGCCAACTCTGTTGTACAATGATGCCCCGGCGGCCGACAAAGCGCCAGTACTGTCTTAGTGTACTTGGGACCTACAACTGCTTCCACATCAACCTGCCCTCTCCCCGCAAGAAAACCCCGAGCCCGAGCGGCAGCCCGCGCATTCTCAGCGTTAACAGTCTCCACGGCGGCCGTCACGGCTAGATTAGCAGAAGCCCGAATGGCACTCCAGGTCCCGGCGCCGACACCTGTTGACATATCGAAGCTCCAGAAGCCATGGCGGGCCCAGAGGTTCCTGGGCTCGCGGGGGCGCACGGGTAGCGACGGAGACAGAAGCTGTGGATGAGGGTAACATTCCGGCAGGATACAAGCGTTAGGGTTCAAGAAGCCATGAGTGGTAAATTCGGTCCAAATGGTCCGGAGATGCCGGATGTATGCCGGATTATGCGATGTAGCAATTATCGTATCGGCAAGGGTGTGCGTAGTAGGAGGCGGACACCCAATAGGACGAACGGTCAGAAAAGGCAGAGGGGCAAGCGATGCTTTGATGGAGAGGATACGCTCGGGACATTCCATGGCATCCATAAGGGTATTGGCAACATACTCCTGGACCCTGTGACCGAGAACCAGGTCGTCATATAGTACCAGAAGAGTCCCAGAGAGGTCGGGATCGACGGGGGGAGACGGTGAGCGGCTACGACTGCGGTTCTCGGGGAGTGTGTTTTTGTTGTCATTGTCGGCGGTGAGTTTGTCTTGGGACTTTTCGGCGTGGCGGCTATTGCGGGGGATGCCAAGGATTTGGTTGCGGGCCTCGGTGATGGTGGCGGGGCCATTAGAGTGGGAACTGGTGACACGGACGAGGACCATGATTGGATGTTTCGGAACCGAAGTCGGAAGAAACGAAAGAAAATAAAAGAAAAATATAAACAATTGTCAATATATTTGGAATCTCAAGTTCTGTATAGATGCCGTGCCAAGAAGCAAGGGGATTTGGAATCTATATGAAACTCGGTGTCTGCGGCGGCCGGATGAGTGGATCGTCGTACCGGATTATGTCCAATCAACCACGGAAAGATTGGAACTAATAGAGATTCTCTGATTTGAGAAACAGTTTGCGTTCTGTTACACAGTTCACGAATAAATGAAAAGAGGGGCAATCCGTTATCTCGAAGTGATATATTGCTCTTTGTACTCCGTTTGCTTGTGACGTCACGCCGAACAGTCACATAACCCCAAGCCCCGCAGTATATCCAGAAGCGCCGAGTAACGCTCAAATGTGACAATTGTTTAGAGAGAGGGGGTAAAATAATATGTAGATATCACCAGATAGTCACAGTGTGCGTGGCCGCTTGCATTCAAACCTCCAACGTACCAGGTCTCTGTCACAAAAATATAAAGTCAAGTCACAATCAGGAAGGTATAAACAGGACTGCAGAATTGGGAAGGAACGGTCGGTCAGTCGGTCAATTAATCAGTCGGGCGGTTGGTCGGTTGGAGGGGGAGCAGGAGCCCGTTGGACGGATGGATGGCAAGCAAACAGGAGACAAGTCATTTCTTATCACGGACTCTGAAAAGAGAGAAGGCAAGAAAAGAACAAAAAAGCTTCTGGTAAAGACCAGATTCTACGTGATTGTTTGGGACTGTATAGGGGATGATGTGGTTCGTTATGCAAGGCGTTGTCACTTGGATGGAAGCGTACCAGTATAGTATGCGGTTCCGAATATGGTGGGCCTGTATCTTTTTGTATTTATGTACTTGCTTGGTGTATGTGTGTGTCTGGCAAGAATTGTACCTATTCAGCCGCACATGTCAATCTTACATTGAGTAATTGCCCATTTCAGTGATGGTTGGTGGAGATTGTAAACAGAGGGCCAGTTTGGTACTCGTTTGTCGATATTTGGTGGCGGATACACAGGTGTGGCCTGTTGAACGTGGGTTGTGCTTAACCGACAGATTGGTTTCCCCCCCTTTTTGGCATATCGATAACACATGATACGCGAAATCAACACATCATGGACGCACATGACGGTAGAATGGCGAAACTTTCGACTACCGAATATCCATGTGTGGAGATGGTCAAAAGTGGACTGAGTTGTATATAATTCAAGTTCTATCGCCGTGATCAATATCTGATGCTGCTTGACTAGCACAGCTATTTTTTTTTTGGTTGTTTCTTCCAAGTAGCTAAGAAAGTCATCGACAAACGCATGAGTTCAAATTGAGTGATTGAGAAGCCTTGTCATAAAATCCAAGTGATATCATATCATTATTGCGTTTCATCCAACTGATGAAAAAGGAAGCAACAGGAAACAACCTTAACGCCGTTTAGGAAGGTCCTACCATTGCAGGATTGCAACCTTGCCTTCAAAAAAAGGTTGACACACAATGGATGTCATCATTTCGAGATGGTCATTAGTAGGGTTAATGAAAGAATGGGTTATAAGGTGTAAGTGGTGTTCTCAGCTAAAAAAGTGATCGGCTAGGGGGATATCATGATCTGCTTGCAGAGTGTGGCAAAGTTCATTAACTCAATAGTTCCTATTATGTGGCGATCCAAAGAGCGGCGTTTTGATTATAAGACTAAGACAAGTTTCATGTGAAAAAGCAGACGGTGACAAATGAATGCCCAGCGACGAGACGTTTTCGGGCATTGACTATGACTGTAATTTGATATTGGCTCTCTGCATCCAGAGAAGCTGTCTAGACAAGTGACCAAAGATTCACAAAATAAAAATGGGATAAAGCACACCAGAATTTGACATGAGTACGTCAGGCTTGTGTTAGAACATGATATGACGATGATAGTAGTGGTAGTGTGAGAATGCGGGATGGTCGCTTGATTAAAGACATGCAGAAGGAAGGCGCCAGGAAACAAGGTGTCCTCCGGTTATCTATGTACAAACTAGACAACGAGGTGTCAACAGGCGACGTACAGTAACAATGTACGTAAAACAGTAGGAAGAGTCACTGGTTAAGTAATATCTGGTGATAAATTTCACTTTGCCCGCTACCGTACAATACTCCACCACCAATCAACCCCATCTATCAACACGGTAACACTCACCTAGTCTTCTCAACCTTAGCCAACAGATCAACAGAACGGCGGAACAAGCCTAGAAACGATTCTGTAGCACATATTAAAACTTGTGGCGTCACAAATATCACTACTGTGCCCTTAAACTCGGCGACCGGCCCGGCTGTCTGCATAGATACGATCTTTTGCGCCTGTGGTATTCCGAGACGACCAGCGACAGATGCATGATGGGATCGGCACTGGCAGAAGCTAAATAGCTGGCCATTGAAGCATGGCGTGGTTGCTGATGTGAGATTCAGGAGGGGCGGCTGGGGGAGGGGGGGAAGGGGTACAGAGGTGTGGTTAACAATCTGTGAGTGAGTATATACATAGTGAGAGGAATACGTGTAAAGATTGCTGTGCAACGCTAAAAAGCCACGGAAATTTTCGAAAACGAGGTTGGAGGTTATCAATCGATGAGTCTGGAAAAATTTATCGAGAATTAAGGGTTCAGAGTCCATTGATTGTATAGTGATACACACTTGTAAGCTGAGGGGGGCTTGCTCAAGGTACGGGATAGACTTGTATCATGTCTGGCGTACAAAAGGATAAAAGGGCGCATAGTTGTGAATTTGTCAGCTTTACTGTTTTTATTGAGATTGGAAACGGAGGCTTAAGGTGGATCGTAATCTTGGGTTGCAGATAGATGGATTTTTTCGGGACGGGCGAGAGAGGTTTTTCGTTGGGCTGGAAGGAATGGCAGGCGGCGCTTCTGCGGTGTGAGAAAAACATGCAGAAGTAGAGCGAGTCTATGTGTAGGAGAAGAGGGAGCACGACAGGTTTGAAATTGCCGTTGTGGAGAGTATCTAGAGTTGAACGAGTGGGAGTATCACGGCGATTATCTCGAGGTGAGACATCATACTGTAAATGTACAGATGCAGATGGGTATATACATATGTACATATAACTTGGAGTAGCATTTAGGAATATATAGTAGTGTGTGTTATTTGGTTGACAGCCAGAGGATCAGGTACAAAGGGAGCACAAAAGGTAAATCTAGACTTTAGTCCCCAGAGGGTGCAAGTTGTAAGCTCTCCTCAGATCAATACATGAACCATTATCTACAGGACCATTAACGCAGGTGGATATAATCACGATCTCATATTGAGGTTCAGTGGTTACGCATCCAAGTATGTTTGAACTTTACCAGGTTTCCCCATATTCCCCACTTTAATGGGTCGTTACGAGACGAAACGAAGCGGGACGGAAATCGGCCACACTATCGTGGAATCCGGGTCTGGGTATAATCGAGGTTAGGGTTCAATCGCCTATAAGCCGCGCTTTATAAGGACAATTCAATTTGTACTTGACATCATGACCTGCGATGTCTATAGTAATTGATCGTGCTTACTGTATTTCTAGTTAATGAAGCGAAAAAGACTGGGAATTGGTCTGCTGCATGTTACCATTTAAAACGATGCTAGCTTTCCAGCCTCAATATTAAAAAAATAGACTAGGGTTCAAATGCCCTCTCCATTTGAATATAGTGCAACCCCTCTGTCTAGAATTTACTCTCTCGACGAAATTATGGTGGAATCTTTATTTACGCGTGGGCTGTGAATGGCTTCAGCTGCTCATGTTGATGGACTTTAGTCTTAGAGGCTCACTGTGAAATTTTGGGTTCTTTCATCTGGATCTTATTCTTTTTTTTTTTGCTACACGGTCAAGCCCGTGAAACGACGCTTTGGAGACCAATTAAACTATCGGACTGACGCAACAAACCTAAGCTGGACTTGACCATGGAAGACAAAGAAAAGTAAAGCATACTCATAGACACATACGATGATCAGCAACCCTTTGTCCCTTATAGAGTTATCACGTAACTATTCTCTATTATTACTCTATCCCCGGCCATAATTGTAGCTGCAGCTGGGCTTCGGGTTGAGGCATAATATTATGAATATTATGGATATTATGGACACCAGAGGACCGATGCTATAAATGCCCAAAAATGCTCCCCTTCATGCGGCAGCCAAGTGATCGGGTAGTCGATTTCTAGACGCTGGACGAGGGAGTTGTGATCGACGGTGGGTCCTAGCTAGCGGCCAAGGGATGATACAATTGACTCTTTGAGGAAGAGAAAGAGAAAGAGAAGATCCATCTCTTCCCTTCCGGAAATCGACAATGAGAGCCTGCATTGTTGGTCGTATTTGTATTGTCTGTCTACTGACAATAGGACCGAGAGAAAATATCGAGAAAACAACATCAGCAACCAACCTCACCACCACCATCGCACTCCAATATATCGGCGGCCGAGACCTTCAGTCGCCATCTCAACCATGGCCTCCCGCAAGCCCAGAACTCGAGTATGTCGGTCGTGAATTTGAACCAAACCCAATCTTCCCGACCAGAAGAAAAAGAAAAAGAAAATAAAGCCCCTTCCCCTCTATAGAACAAACTGATCATCGCCAACCCGCATGAGTTCCATCCAAAGAAAAAATAAACAAACCAGGGACAGCATCCAGCCAAGGGGCCGCTGCTACAGCATTGTTGCACATCATCACCTCCCGCACCAACCTTGCCCTCTCCTTGTCCAGAATCCTCTAGACGCCCACTGGCAAATTCAGTTTTCTTGTTGTAAGTTGTGTGTATTTAGCGAGTCAACGCCTTTGTGTCACCAGACACCGCCGCAACAAATCAAATTACATAAAACATATTCAAGCGTTCCTGTTTCCACTACATAGACGTCCTCCCCCGAGTAAATAAATCTCCGGAAGCACATCGCACCGCAGACCGCAGACAGCAGAGGAGGGCTGGAAGTATATTGACATTATGACCGGGAGGGGGAGGGTAGCGTGAATGAACTTCTGCCCTTATTCAAGACAACTTGACTTGTGCGGTCTAGCGGCAAAACAGGCCACAGGGCCAAACGACGATCACCAAGGGAAAAAGAACGGTACATCGAAAACAAATGAATGGAAATAGGAATTTGGCCTTACCTTTGGCTATGACCGGCCCCGCTGATCAGAGAGGGCTGCCAATTGTTCTATAAAGAGCCGGCCCGTCTGCTCATTCTCCATCCTTCTTTTCACTTTGGTTCAACCAAGCAACTTCTTCAGTCTTTCCATTCGCTCTTTCAGTACCAAGCTTGACCTTTTATTTCTGTTAAATACCATTGTAACTTTATTCTTACCACTTACTACTACCAACTACACTCATTTCTTTAGACCAAAATGAAGACCTTCGCTATCCTTGCTGTCGTGTAAGTTGACCGACCACCCACTTCTGTCTACCCATAAACTCCAATCCACTGGTTCACACCAACATATTTACACAAATATTAACGATCCCACCCAGTGGCTCTGCCATCGCTTCCGGCTACGGCTCCAACCCCGCCCTTAGCTCACCCTACGGCGAGGTTTCCTCCGTCTCTCCCGCTGGCCCTACCACTGCTGCCCCATCGGCCACTGAATCGGCCCCTGCTTACGGCGGTGTCCCCTCTGTCCCCGTCCCCGGATCCGCGGTTTCCTCTTCTGCTCCCGCCTCCTCCGCCCCCACCTACGGTGATGTCTCCTCCGTCCAAGTTCCTAGCTCCGCGGTCGCTTCCGCACCCGCCCCGTCGGCTCCTGGATACGGTGGCTCACCATCAGTCCCTATCTCTGCCCCCGCCGGCACCACAACCGGCAACTCTCCCATCAGCAGCTCCGCCGTCCCCTCTGGTACTGCCCCCGACTACGGTGGTGCTATCCCCTCTGGTTCTGCCCCTGCCTCTAGCTTCATCACCTTCTCGGCCCCGTATCCAACTGTTGTCCCCAGTGTCCCCGGCGGTGTTGTCCCCTCGGGAACTGGCGCTGCTCCTTGCTCTTCGGGTCTCCCCGGTAGCAACGGGACTGTCCCCAGCTACGGGTCTGGCACTGGTGTCAGCCCTCCGGCCGTCACTGCTGGTGCTGCCCGTCTTTCTCCTTTCAAGTTCTTCTAAGTGTATGGAGGACTTGGTGAGTGGAGATAGAAATGGAGTGGCTTGTTAGGGAGTGGTATATACCACCCGGATATAGGGTAGGGAGATATGTGTATGGATGTAGGAGGATTACTAAGAATGAGATGTGGTCTACCTTAGTATCGGTATATTTTCGTAATAGCCAATGTTGCACTATATATATAGTAACTAGGAGAACAATATTGAAATTAACTCAACGTGTCGAGCTTGGTATATTGTAAACTTTAACCAATGGTGTGCGCTATATCTGGTTTAGTGTGTTGTCACAAGTATCAAGTTACTATTCAACTATTTATTCGAGAAATTTGAAAAAACATAGTTAACCGTTTATTTCACAATAACTTTTAGTATGTGCCTGTGCCTTAACGGAAATCTCATATTGCACCAAAAGTTGAAAGAAACTAAATATAATCACTTCAATTCATCTAGTTAATACACATAGATGACTTCAAAATATAGCATAACATCATAACGCCCATTACCTCTACCGGTTCAACGTAGCCCAGCCACCAACACGAGGCGCAGGTGCTGCAGGTTTAGCCTGTGGCTCCTCCTCTTCCTCTTCAGCCTCCTCCTCTTCCGCCTCTTCATCATCATCACCACCGCCTCCCTCTCCCTCTGACTCTTCACTTGACGATCCCGACCCGTCACTATCCCCATCACTCCCCGGATCGTAGTCCTCCTCTTCCTCATCTTCAGCGTCTTGTAATCTCTGTTCTTGCTCCCACTCAGCCTTCTCCAGCTCGCCCATACTCTTAGCCCCACCAGCCTCGTCCTCAATTCCATCCTCCATCTTGACATCGCCACTCTCAGCCTCCTCTCTTTCCTTGGCGGCCCGGATGTTCTCCGCCAATTCCAGCTTGGCCTTGCGTTGTTCCGCCAAACTCTCGTTGTTGATGCGGTTCTTCTTCATGTATTTCTCGTCGATCCCTTGGTAGTCAGCCTGGTCGATCATGGAAAACTCAATTTCTTCCGAGCGACCATTCGCGCTATGACCGTTCAAGACTTCAATGACCATGTTGAATGTCCGCTGGAGGACATTGGTGTAGCTGACTGCAACTATGCGTTCCAATGGAATATACAATAATGGCTTCTTAAAACCCCAAAGGATGCCAGTAGAGAGAAAGAAAAGGAAGCCTTCTTTGCTGCCACGGAAAGCTTTGACATGAACAGCCTTTTCATTTGGTCGCTGACTTTGCCTAATGGCAGAAGAGAACACAGCGGGGTCAGTAGAAACGATGGGGATCTTGTGATTAATGATACGGGTAAAATCATGTAGTGCCCATTTGAAGAGTGACTTCCAATCTGACGCGTACTGAAATGCAGCCTCAGCCTTGGGTCCAGTAATAGCCTCGGGCTTCGGAGGCGCCGTGTTGAGAGTGATTACTAATGGATCAGCATTGGGAGCATCTTTGGGGCCAAACCCAGAATCTTTGGGTATCAGAATCAGGTTATGTTGTACCTGAGTCTTCTCTGGAACAGGAATCCAGAAACCAAACTCTAAAGCTATCGTTAGCTAGAAGTTTCTTGGGAGCGTATACATTATCATGTTAAAAATCCAACGTACCAATATCGGTAAACTCAAATCCGGAGTCATTAAATGCTTCTGTAGCCCCTGATGACCGTCCATAGACACCACTTCTTGTGAAACACAAGTCCAACTTTTTCCGCACCGGAACACTCCACGACAAGTCCTTGATAACAAGTTCCACCGGCTCTTGCTTGAGCTTCGGCAACGGACTAAGGTCGTACGAAGGGTCGATGTGAGGCGTTTTACGGCGTTTTAAATCAGGCTCGTTTGCCGAGCCGTGTGTTAAGCTCAACATATAGTCGGCAATATCATTGAATAAAGAAATGCGCGCTTCGGTATCTGAGATGGCAAGTGTTAGTGGCGGGATGGCCGAATTGGCGGAGAGAACGAGTTGAATTACCAGCGTTGTCCTGGATGGCTCTGATGAGGTCCGGTCGCGCTTCAAACGCTGTGGTGACCAAATGGTTATTGAAAAGCGTCATAGTCATGTCGTGATATGCGCAGTAGTGCGCTTCAATGGACGTTGGATGCGACGAGTTTTATCCTAAAATTTCGGAGGTTTATAGGCGAAAATTCCAAGTTGAGACGAAACCTGTAACTGAATGTGTCGACTGTAAAATAAATAGATAAGTTTTCACTCGAATCCGCCAATGTCGGTGACAGTTTTCACAGAATGCGATGTTGTAGGTTACAGCATGCTGGTTGATAGACGCGCATTGGTTTATCCTTTTTTTTTCTTCCTTTTTATTATAGTTGTCGTTGCGGCTTTTGCTTGATCCTTCCCTGCTTTGCGAAACTTGTACAAAAGTATACCAGGAAGGAACCCGCGCCTACGTAAAAGTCAACATTCGTGCCCTGGCCTAGGAAGTTCTTCCTACGTTATGCCAATTGTTCAAGAAAAGGAGAGGTGCTTGTTGTCAATAAGGATGTATGTATGTATGCGAGTTGTCTGGTGTATCAGTGACGTTACCAAACCGGAACAAGTTGTGTGATTTTCAATGATGTTGATTGCGTGTTTTATCTATCCATATATGGTTTATTGACTTAGTAACCAAATACAGCATCGGGTAGCAAATCAAAGCCACATCAGACACTGAAGGATCCATGTTACGGAGTCAGCCCTTCTAACTGCGGGGCTTGAGCTTCTACGGCGGGGATCCTGCTTCAGTGGATATTAATTTTGGTTGATTTTGGGTTAAAGTGAATTGTGGCGTTCGTGTCCATGTGGCGTCATGCAGATGCGGCGTTGGATTCCATTGTCAACGTCTCAGCTCAAGCTTGACAATTCATCCCATGCAGAGCCATAAACTCATCAGACTGGGACAGCTAATTATCAATCAGCTTACTTTTTGAAGGACTGGAAATTGAAGTCAAGGACTAGACTTTCCAGCATCATCGTCACTATTATAAACCTCGCATTTCAGCCTTCACTGGCAACGGCTTGCCTCAATCTCATATCTACGCGCAAAACCATGTCTTTCCCTAATGAATATGTGACTCGACGAGTAGCTGATACGGCTAGCAAAGCCTGTGATATCTGTTATAAAGCCACTAATTTAGTTCTGCTTTCTCAATCCGCTGAGGCTAAAGTATAGCATAACTCTTGACCCCAAGATATCGGCTGTATGATTAACTGATGACAGGACTTTTTCTATGTATGCCCAATACATTTGCAAGACAAGAAATTTTGTACTCCGCGGGTAGAATCAGGACCAACAGAGGCTGAGAAAGAGAAAGCATTAGAAGCTGAAAAGTTGAAAGCTATTGAAGAGTACAAGGCGGCCCAAAAAGCCAAGGAAGAGAAGAAGGTAAAGGAAGATAAAGATAAAGATGAATCGAAAAAGGGAACTGAGAAGAGTCAATATAACGAAACAGACAATTTTACAGAGAACAACAAGAAAGAAATTAAAGAAGACAAAGATAATGAATCTTCTGTGAGTTTCCATTAATCTAACACGCGGTGTGACTGGGCACTAACATGTATATCAGACAAACAAGACCTCAGAACCAAAGTTTTATGTATTGTCGCAGTAAGACTTTGTTGAAGCATAGATGACGGCATGTTTTCTAACGTGGCAATAGAACGTTCTACGATATCCGCAAGAGGAAGCGTCGAGACTTTGAACTTCTCAAACGTCAACATCAACAAGCCGAACAAAACCGCAAGCGCATGGCCCAGGGAAACTTTTTCCCAGAAGTCCCTCAAGGTCCCATCACCAAGAAAGCTTAACCTTAAACTTATATTTTCATAGCTTACTTGTGTTAATATTAAAGGTGGAGTGATACGGTCATAGTAATGGTGAGCTGGTCTTTACTGTACCATGATCACCTACGGAACTTGTCGCCAACATGTCAAATCCGGACATCAGATAATAGCCAAAGAGGATGAAATAGGCAATGTGCTGGTAGCTGTGATAATATCAGCCTTCAATCTAAATATACGATGACGTCGAGCACGCATGCGCTGCGAGAGTGCTTCATGGACTGCTTCATGATTTAGCCGACCATCCCGGGACCATGTGAGTTAGACTATACCAGCCATTCTAATTTTGCTCTGTTGAATCCAGCAAGATAATTGCCACATCCAAATCTAATTTCGAGTATCATATACGTTCTCCTGTCAACCGTGTGAATCACTTGGCAAGAGTTAAGTACAGAATCACAATGTAAAGCTTCACGTTTCGTAAAATACCGGACACTTATCTATAAGTGGAGATGATGACGTATACCGTTATCTTATTTCGTCCTTTACCCAGATATATTCCCCTATTTAAACAAGACAGACTGCCAGATACCGCCATACCCGGTAGGCTGTTCAATCTGAGACAACTGCTACAATTCTCAAGGTATCATGATAGTTGTGTTACATACCAACTCGCAGTGTACCCTTATACAACCTTGAACCACTTCTGCCTGACAATTTCTCACTCATCACGGGACTCTTCTTATTTCATTTGGAAAAATGGCAGAAAAATATACTTGCTAACGGCCGTAAACCCCACGGGCCAAGTCCCTTACCCTATCCTTCTATATTAGAATCCAATTTCACGGCCCCAAAGAGTTTAGCGCTGGCCACCACAATAACCATCACATCGCCATCACATCACCAGCATTACGAACGACAAAAAGAAAAGGAAAAAAAGACACCCCCTCTGCTGCCAAAATTTGGATCGCAATCTCTATTCTCATTCCTTGCCTGACCCTGCCCTTTGTGCGCATTGAAGATAGCGCCGTAAAAGTACCATCAAAAGTATGTATCACCTCTATATCCTTCCGTATGTTGTCACATTCAAGAAGGGGGGGGATTTCTGGGACAAGTCTTCCTTTCCTTTTCTCAAAAGAACATGACATCGGAGGAAATTCCCATTTTGGGAAGGCAAGGACGACCTGGGTTTGCCTCTTAGTGCTCAATGTCAGCAGGTCGGTGATCGGCGGTGGGATGCTAGATGTGATATTGGGTATTGTTTTAATGTTTGGATATATTAAATGACATAACAAGTCACGGCACATTGACAAAATCAGGTTCCTCAGTCTGGCGTGTGAGAAGCGAAAATGAAGTGACAGAACTTCATCTGAGTGGTCTAAGTATGAGTTTCCGTCGGTACCAGGCAAATTTTGATACATCCCCAATACCGGTATTCGCCTTGGATTCGTTAATGGAAACAGCAGGACTGACTAGATAACTGTGAACAAAAGAAGTTCGGGCCGCTAGTCAATTCACTATGCTGCATCTCGACATCCGTCAGTCCTTTCACAAACTGCCTGATAATCGCCATCACAGCTTTGTTGTGACTCAAAAATATCTTGAAATCAGCCCTCTGATGAAACCCGAGATTCTGCAAAAATGTGGAATATGGAATATGTACAGTATCGATATTCCAGTGGATGATATTGTCACGCCTGGTTAAGATTTGGGATAGGAGCGTTGTAAAATTCCGGCGTAGATACATAGAAGTACTTTGCATTGTGGAACGAAAAGAACTGTGACAACTTGTGGGGGGTTTTGCTTTTGTGTTTGAACCTTTGTTCAAAAGTTAGAGAGTCAATGCCGGGCAGGGATTGGAAATTTGGAACAGACTCTTACTATTGCCAGCATCACTAGAAGTTACTGTTTGGCTCGGCATAGTTATGGGCTAAGCCAACTGCTATTGGGATTGATTTATGAACATCAAGCCAAAGAGTACTGTCGATGAGTAGACTCAAAGGGGACAAAGATATTTGTCCTCATGATACGATTATCCAAGTAAATTCAGGTTTTGGGTAGCATTGGTAGCATTTTACGCTTTGCCAGCTACCAGTTCCAAAGGGACGATTTGGGTTATATCTTACAATTACCAGCCGACAGCCGACAGCTGAAGCTCTGGGCGTGTGTGGCAAAGGTCTACTCAACTTTGAGCATATCAAGCATGTGGGGCTACATGATTGTTATGGTGGTTAGGCTTATGTATGGACAGCATCCAACATAGCATGGCGTTGGTTAAGACGCTGCCAGCAAAGAGCTTTTGGTTCCATAGAGAGTACATGTGATAGTCAAAGCCAAATTCCGAGTCTCATCAACAGAATTTTGAATACTTCCAACTGAGACCTCCAATGTGAATTATATACAACAATCATAAGAGCAAGCATAACCAGCCTAGTCTAGCTGATTGCTTTATTTTGCAGGAAGACCTAAGTGGCAGGATCACTACGACCACCCTCCTAGAAGTACATCTCATCTAGCACACGCACCTGTGTGCTCATCACAAGTACTTTCATCCCATCATCACACCCCACACTCACCATTATAACTTCCTGCAGCAAACATCTCACCCGAAACGGTAATCCTACCCACGGAGTCAGACTTTATCCCTTCAGCCTTACCTCTCCCTCAGCATCTCATCACATCTACTTCATATTCCTTGGACTGTGTGAGACTAACAGTAGTCAAAGTGTGTCATTTGACAGAGACTGTAGTCTTTACCTTTGTTCCTCGTAACTATTCTTCCAGTACTGTTATGTCTATCGACATGCTTGAGATATTATTAATCATGGAATGGATATGAATATAACCTTCTCTTTCAGATTACTCGCCAAAGTCACACAATGATATGCCTATCCCCACACCCTTTGTGGCCTTGACTCTCTATTCATGCAGAGAATCAGTACTTTCCTCCAAAGTTGAACGCATTTCCGTCTAGGGCTCAACAACGCCTTACCCATCTACACACGCCCCTGACTGTCATGCCAGTGTGTTCTCCTCTAAGGTAACTGTATACCCTCAGTGTATACAGTCACTCATCTGCAACTCTAGGCTTATCTCCACAAAACCTAAGCTAAATCGTGGTTCTGAAGCATCCATGATTGGAAATAAATGACTAAATCTTAGAAAGAGAGATGACAGGGAGAGACTGTGGTGCCAACGATATCATGTTGCACATGGCAGATCGAGGAGTGGTCCTATTAAAAATGGGCAACAAGACGCACATAATGTGGATCTCCGGGGTATTTGTATGGTTCTGTGTGAGCTGGAATGCCATGACCTTGACTCGTGGGATGTAGCATGATACTCAGCGTTACACGAAAAACAGGCAAAGTGGGGAGGAAGATGGGAAGATATTCGGAACATTAAGTTGAGTGAATGATAGACTGTTAGACTATGAAGCTGTCATCTGTGTATATAACTGAAACATGGATCACGAGAATCACACATTAGACCAGCTTTCTGGACCTTCCTTTGTCGGGACTTCCCATAAATGGGACTAAATTGGTACTTTACTCTTTCGTGCGTAAGGTGCGCAACGCAGAATTTGCGGGCGTTATCATTTTTTTTTTACCTGATTTTACCTGATTTTACTCCCCATTCATCGTGATAGCAATTTTCTCTCGGTTCTCTCAATTATAATCAGAACACACACGCCATTTTTAATATTTTAAAGTTCAAAATTTCAACAACTGAATCAGGATGGGTGTATGTGGGAGAAGCAGACATGATACAAATCAGTTCTGGAGGATGACATGATCATGTACAACCTGATTATGAGTCAAGAAGATGAAAAAATTTCTGGCAGCCTCTGAATCCAGCATTGCATGACTTGTGGCCTCCAAGGAAACAGTGCGACCAATAGTCGAGAGGTTCACGATGGTACTGCCATACGTCACACACCTTGAGAATATATGGTTCCAAAGTTCAGCGTTGCCATTCTGCCATATATATAGCGAGCGAAACTTTTAAATAATTCGTGGATAAATGTTTAGATTTAAAGTGTCGAGGTCTAACGTCTGATGGTAACAGTAGTATTGGGGACAGCGCTTGATTGTGTACGACGTGACCCCGACTAGGACTCAAAATAACACATATTCTACAAGAGGAGCATGGTGAAGCTAGCCAAACAATCAGCTTTTATGACAAATGGACGAAGCGCTAGAAACGGATCAAGGTTGCTTGATGTGTATTAAAAAAAAGTATTAACAAAAAATAAGGTTAATGTATGAAGCCAAGAAACCAAGCCTCGATGCTTGTAACTGTCACCAATCATCAGTGCTGTATACCGCAAGACAAAAAGATGTCACAGCTAATAGGCAGCGACAAAGAATCTAATCCAACTCACAAACCATACAACCCAAACCGACCCACCTTAACCATATGCCATCCATTTCCGCCCTGTCACAATCAATCAAAAACATTTTCGTTGCAGTGCTATGTGCACCCACACGTCAGGTCATACATGATAGACATCTGCTTCATACTTTGAATGGGCCCTTGAGGAGCACTAAGCATGACTCGATACATCAGCAAGCCAATCTGAGTACAACCACCAGACAAAATTACCGTATGACGGACCGAGTTCCAAAACTCGAAAGGCGGAAACCGCCTAGGTTATCAGATTGCGAAACAGACAGGCCTCACAGATTCTGACGCACACGGGGTGGTCTTCGTATCCCAAACTTGCGCATTTGTTGACCAACGGGGACTTCCTTCACCTCATCGACACGGCTCTTCTGCAAGCTGAATGCTGGTGTGACCCATTCTGAGCAGGAGCAGCGGAAGCCCTTCCAGGAATACCGTCCAACAGCACTGGTACACCGACTATTCGGGCACATTAATCTGCCTTCAAGTTCGCCTGCTTCCAGAGTTTCCTTCATCCAACTTAATGGTTCGATGAAGTAATGTTGACACGCTTGGTCGGGCCCAAGTGGGGCACCGCCAGGCGCGAAAGGATTATTGTGTTCGATGGCGATAATGAATTGTCCTGTTACCAATGTCCTACGGCACATCTTGCACCGCAAACTGGGGTGAGGCAGAGGCTTTACACCTTTGGGGATACCATTAGCGTCTACCTCCAAGTCATCTTCATCGGCCCACTTAAGGCGCGATTTGGCCAATTCATCATCTTCATCTTCAAAGCGAAGAAATGTTGGCGCAGTTCCACATGCGATCGACAAATCGACATCACGGGCATACGCCCACTTGCGGTAGATGGGGTGATTAGTGACATCCTCAGGACATGCCATTTCCCACCACATGGCTAATTGCTCACGGAATCCAGGGTTAGGGTCGGCGATGTCACGACCGCGGCGAACCCATTCTACGGCATCGAGAACAGCATCATGACCATTTCGGCGGCGACGAATTCTGCGTTCAGGATCGATTGCCGCTTCATGTGAAAGGCCAAAGTATTCAGGATATTTCCACATTAGATAGGCACACACGACACTGACCGATCTAGATTTGCCCATGGCACAATGAATGTAGATAGCATTGCGACGCTGAGATAAGATAGGAACAGAATCGGGAATTGGCGTAGGTTTTGGTTCTGGCGCAGGTGGTGGAATGGTTTTCTTGGGGCCGAATATGGACTCCGCCGCAAGACGATCGGCGCGATCAGTGACGGACTCCTTCGGATATTGAGCAGGAAACGTATAGACAGGCTCTGTTGAAACATCAGCCTGCGCCAGTGCAGGTGCCGATGCAGCAAACTCCGGCTCTGGGTCAGAGTTCAAGGCATGATCGATATATTTTACGGCAGCAGGAAGGTGTATTAGCAAGTCCTCATCCTCCATATCGTCAATCTCAATGATATAATGGTCGTATTCATCTGAAACGGCATCATTGCTCATGTTCCCTAGGACGGAAAGAATGTGGGTGATGCCGTGATCTTTGAGAGCTTGAGGGCGTTTCAGAGCGAAAACACTATGTTTGACATATTAGTGACTGAAATCTTTATGCATCATGCCATGTCTAGTGCATTATCTAATCTTCTATTATTGACATGCAATTGTTGCATGTGACAATAATGATATCTGAATTTTCATATTGGGCTATTTCAACTTACCCTCCAATGTAGAGCTCATCATCTCCTGGAATACGATTCAACGCCATGAATGAGAGTGCTCGGTCTAATCTTTGCCGAGGTCGGCTGCGAAATTCTTCTTCGTTATCTAGCTCTGGTCCAATGTCGTCTCGATCTCGCTGGCGTTGTCTGTCAGGGATCCCGGGAGATGCCGGTCTCGAGGTTGTGATGCGATCTTCGTCTTCCTCATCAATATCTTGCTGGGCGCCTGGAAGCTTGCTCGGGTCGATTGCAGCTTCTCTTTCTAGCTCTGACAGCTTAGTAATAAAGCTGAGGCGCTGGGTTTTGAGGCTCTTGGCAATAGGATCGTCGTCCATAAAGACGGATTATGCCGAGTTATACAAGGCCTTTATATTGTCGGTTCAGATGAGGGTTTAGATATAGTTGGTCAACTGACCACTTTGTCGAGAAAATATGTAGATATAGTTGAAGAGACTCGATGTCGCAAAGTACTGCCAGAGATGACCCAATGGTATTCAGTGGGTTGTGCGGGTTACACACTCGAAAGTGGCAACAGTCAAGACACAAGTACAGTATATTATAAACTGAAATTTGAGATTTTATATAGTCGAGAAATGCGTAGGCACGATTCAGTAGATGCAGATGAATGAATGTCCAAAGTTCACGATGAATAATCGAGAAAAGGAGAGACAATAACTCCGCCGTCAAATGAGTGGGGAGACCAGAATTTCTCAAGTTTAGGACAGGCAATGTATATGTCAGGGACAGATGAATTGTATATTGAATAAAAACACCAGCGCGTGGCTAATATGATTAAGATGCAGGAGCAAGAAGCAAGACTGAAGACCTGTAGTTATCTGTACCAGAAATGTTCTAGAGGATTTCCTATTGCTAACCTAAGCAGCGGACAAGAACAGGAAAAGTCAAAAAAGAAGCTCTGACAATGACGCAGAGAAGCCCAGGGAGCACTGCAAAGAGGGCCAAGGCACTGAGGGGCAGCGGGCGGCTGCGTTCTGTGGTGGCTAGGGGCTGGGATTGACCGCTGTCGGTGTTTTTGGTGCGAGGCAAGAGGTGGGTAAGGTCTTGAAGCCACCACTTAGTTGATGTAGAGTCCAAAAAAAAATACCTGCTATGATCACGAACGTAGAGCAGGATTAAGAAATCAAGAGAATACCAAAAGTGGCCGTTCACGTGAGAAAAGCTAGAATTGGGGTTATCAATTATGGCTTGGGACGCGGAGAAATGAGTAGAAAACTAGACCCCTAGCGTCGTTAAGCTTGATAAGCATTTATTATCACAGAAAAGTAGTGCAAAATCAAAAATAATTCCCAGCCTTCTCGAGTTCATCACATGTTTGAAGTCAGTGAATGGAAAAATTATTAGACGGAAAGGCGTTTTATTTTCACCTTAATCTCAATCTCAGCTGTTGAGAACCAGCATTTCAGAACTCAATGGCTGGGTTGAAGCAACTTGGACCAGGGGATCCAGCGGATGACATCCGGACCCACAGAACCCTGAATGTTATGGTTGGGTCCACTTTTATGATAACACTACAAATAATACACATTGTTTCCAACATTTACGTTTGTCGTTCAATCGACAAACAAGAAAAAGTGATTTGCGACATATCTGCTACATATCTATTAAAAAATTACCTCCACTCATAATTCGACAGTGCAACTAGTCGTCATGCATCATCATCATCCGGCGCACTCCGTTTCGGCAAGATTCACTTGTCTTGTCCCCATGCCGGCAGAGCAAAGCGCTTGCGTTGTACCGCGCAGGACTTGGATATGCACGAAATCGCCCCTACGCACAGGCTCACCTGCCAAAGTCGCCTCCATCGAGGTCGCTTACTGTCAACCAGTATCCTTTACCTCTGTGTAAACAAGTAATTGATGTCAGCTAAAGACCCATGGGAGTTGAGGAGAAGGGGGAAGGAAAGCGCAAGGTGCCTCTCAAGACATCTGAGCGACCCGGACCTGAAAGTTGGAGCCAAGTGTCATGTAAGGTAATCGTTCTGAAACATTTCAATACAGCAGTATTCATCTCCACTTTATAAATGTCGATGGAACAGATTTCATACGGATATGTTATGTTTTTGTCTATAGGTTCTCGTGATGGACATTTTGCCTAGAAGACTTTCTCAGTCTTTATGTGACCTCACCAACCTCCTTCTACCACAAAGTGCCCATCGAAAACTTATTCTTCACTTATATTAGCCCTGTCACTCCAGGAACCAATTTCTCGTCCCGTATGCCCTCCTCTTTCTGGACCAAAATTCGGTGACCGCCAGTCTCATCGGCCACGGCCGATGATCCAGAAATGCGTATATATATATATTTATAACCTCGACATCATGAGCTCATTCCATGGCGGCCTGATTAAGCTCGTGTTTGGTTTCCAAGTGTGCCAAGCCTTGTATGGCAAAGATATGGATACGATCAAAACCTCGCGACTGGGGCAAAACAAAAGTCTGCAACATGTGATTAATCAAACTCGTTAATCTATACTAGCCAAGAAATTCTATGCGATTTTAATGATTTGCTGTACATATTCAAAGCGAGGTTTCAAACAGTCTATGTTAATATATTAAAGCCATCTAACAATGTCTAGAGTCAGCTGCCAGCAGCTGACAATTCGATCAATTACTAAATTTACGATTTGAGACTTTATGTGGATTTAGACATATCATTCAACGGAATCCTACAGTAGCCCTATCACATCAAACATCCAGCCTTATCACATCAATTCAACTAAGCGATCGAGAATTTTCATGTATTTATTTCATTCATTGTATATGGACGGCCCACAACATTGTCGTGCGCCTACAGATAAAGAGTAAACTAGAACAAAGATTCAAACAACAAATCCGGAGACTACATGTCTCAACTCATGCAAATGCCCAACCTATAATCACCTCCCATCATTTTGCAGGCCCAATAAACAAAACTGTGTGAAAGTTCCGGCCGTAAAAATTGCATATGCGTTACCCAAAATAGAGTGACGACTTTCGGCCATAACCGAACAGAACCTGAAATGAATACTAAATACAACCAACTCTGAAAATCCCGTGATCATAAAGGGAATCCGGTAAATGCAAAAATAAACAAATAATGATCAGACAGATCATGTGGGTGTTGCCCAACATTACACGACAATATGGATGAAGTAGAGATTTGGGGAAGAAAAAGAACAGAAAAAAGACAAAAAGCCACCAGCGCCGTACAGGTAAACATCAAACTAAAGGAAAAAAAGGGAGGGGGTGTGACAATGGCAGAAAAGAAAGGACAACGTATACTTGTCCTACGACAGGACAGATTTGTTGAGTTTAAAGAATTTTAGTCAATTAAGACGCGTCTTCGTCCCGCATGCAAGCATTCTCAAGCTGGTTGGTCCACTTACCGCTAGTGCCAGAATGAGAGTGCTTGAGGTGTTGCCGGAAGTGATCAGCACGGAAAAACTTCTTGGTGCTGTTGCATTCCCGGAACTTGTGTGCAATCTGCAGGTGACGAACCCGCTCCTCCCAGTCTTGGTCACTGGCATCACGAGTGACACCATCAGGCCGAAGAGGACCGCGACGTTCGAAATCTTCGCCACAGTACCCACAGGTGTCAAAGCGGCCGTTTGAGGATTGGTTTTCGTGAAAGGCCTTGTTGTAATTGTCGAGGGCCTTGCATGACCAACTGTGGCGACGAACGTGCAGAGAATTTTGATGACGCTCGGCCTCATTTTTGTTCTTGAAGCGGTTTCCGCAGTACTGGCATTCGTACTGCTTTTCAGCCTCATGAGCACTACATAATTTGTTAGTTTCAACTTTCAGAAGATAATATGTTAATGATATCTTACCGAAGTTCTTCGAAGGTTTCGAATTTCTTGGGTTTCTTCTGGCAACATTCGCAGATGTACATAGAGTGGAGCTTGTGGCCGTCGGCCTTGAGTTCGCTAACTCTACGGGGAGAAGCCATGCTACTATTGCGCTGATGAGGACCACGAGAAATAGAGCCGCGAGGAGAAGTGTTCATAGGTGAGCCAGCATCGGCGTAGGGAGACGTGACCATAGGGTCACCCATAGGTGACGTAGTTCCATTTTGGTAAATGTGAGACAGCACCCGGTCATAGGGACCCGGGAAATGTTGCATAGGGGCAGCGTGGCCAACAGCGCCCTGGGGAATGGTCGTCAAGCGAGGAGTAGGAGAGACACGGAAAGCCATATCACGACGGCGCATTATATCGACCTGAGCAGCAGGCAGAGGAGCAGCAGGAGGAGGAAACTCGACGTCAAGAGGCGAAGAAGCGCGACGCTTCATACCAAGACGGTCATGAGAAGCAAGCTGATGCATGTCGTGTTCTTCCATGGGGCTATCATAGCCATAGCGGCTGGGCACCCGGTGGCGGTGGGGCGGCGAACGATCATAGTCAATGTGGTTGCCGAATGAGTAAGGACCGGTAGCAGAGTTAGGTGAGACGGCGGAGGAATGGTAAGTTTCAGATGGTGGTGAGTCGGTAGGACCATAAGAGCGAGTAGAGCCGTAGTAAGATGAACTGGTGAGTGGTGGCAAAGCAGTGTTGAGCACAGGACGAGGAGGAGCATCAAATGTTCTCGAGGTAGATCTGGGACCAGAACGAGTGGGGATGTTGGGATTGAGTTTGTCCTTGATGCTGGCTGAATAAGAGTCGGCGCTTTCGTTTGAGTATTTGGAGTGAAGACGACCGAACCCTTCAGCAAGAGAAGGAAGACTGTAATGATGTGCGGTTAGTATAAATTGAGACGAATTGCACCAGTTGGACTTACCGAGTAGTGCTTGAGGACATGCTGTGGTAGCCTTCATCTTGAGTTATGTTGTCTCTGATCTTGTAGTTTGCGCGCTCGTTGTATGAGTTTTCCATGCTGCCATAGGCACTGCTTCCTACTGAAGAGACAGAAGAAGCATGTGGCCGGCGATCAAAGTAGCCACGGTCAGAGTAAGACGCCTCCATTTGATGAGGAGCAGTGACGGGGTGAGTCGGTGGTGGAAGAGGAGGAGGGACGTCTTGAATATATCTTTGAGAAGCAGGGATGTTGATTGCTCTGATTGAAGAAGAATAGGCATAGCCCGAAGACTTGTTGTCGATTTGAATAGATGGCACATTGCCATCACGGCGATAGGTAGAGGCCTCCATGTTGTGCATGTGGGAGAACGTCAAGATATATGGACAGACTCAGGGGTGGTGGACGGAAATTTGTTTCAAGCGAGGCCACAATGGCTAATGAGCTGAACCAGGACTACCGACTGCTGTAGGGCGGTACGGGTGGGCTGGTCCGGCTCGGGTGACGCTGCAAGGGAGAGCTAAGCGACGACAGCGTGGTCTATCGAAGTTAATGGCGACACTTAAGGTAGAAAAAGGAAATATGGAAGATGGCGCAAAGCGGGTGAGTGAGGCGGAATGGACAGTAGAGTATGCTGGAAAGAAGTTATCATATGAAGTATGAATAAAAGTGAGAGACGGGTAACGGAATGGAAAACAGCCGATTCTATATGGATCCGAAAACAAGGAAACCCAAAGGTAGTAATAGCGCTGCAGAACTAAGTGACGAGCGCAGCTGATGGGGTGTCTTCAAATGCAGCGATATTAATACACCACTCTCAACCGAGAGGGCTTGGGTAGCAGAAGGATGGGAAGAGGATGTGGGGATGAAGATGATGAAGGGGGGCGTTGCCAACTCAAACAGAGGCAAGGCTAGGGCTGTTGAAAGACTCGTCGGGGGTGAAAGTCAATCCGCGAGGGTTCGACGATATCAAGGAAAACCTTGTCTGCCGACAAGCTGCTGTCAAACGTGTGGACAGAAAGGCGCCGTGCTTGTATTGCCGACGACGACCTGGGCTTTCAGCGGTGCAAGAAAGCGGGGTATAATGCTGAAAATCGGTACAGCCTGCAATTTCTCGGGATGGAGTATGGGAAATACTGGGCCGAGAAGCTCACAGTTTGTTCACTTTACGCGCGAACTTGCTTCCAGTTGTCGATTGACTAAGGTAATACTATCGTTCAAATTGATCGCAGAGCTAATCCAAATTTTCGAGCAACCAGTGACTGAACGATAAAATCTCGGAACCCAGATTTTCGTGGGAGAAAATTAACGAAAGGCAACTGCCTGATTGAGAAAGAAACAGCAAGAGAATAAAAAGTATCCACTCATATCAAGACGTCATCTACCACGGAATCCGCGATAAAGTACAAAACGTTCAAGTTCAGAGGAATTGAACAATGCGACGGTTATTAACTGATTGGATTGATATGATGGCCCAAAGTCAGCACTAGTTCTCGAACAACAAGACTCGAGATTTACAAGACGTAACAATAAGAGCAATAATGGTCCAGGAGACGATTAATGTTAATGTGCGGTGCCAATTTTCCTCCACCAGTGTCGGAATATGCAGGCAAAGTGCCCCAAGTCGGTAGCTTTTCGAGTTTCGTAGGATTCTGTCTTAGTTGATATATCGCGCTATTCTGAGGCGATTTTTGTTCTTTCTTCGCAGAGTTGATTTATTTTTGAAGCAGAAAGTCAATGTGAACAAGAGAAAGATCAAGTTGGATTGATGCTCAGATACATGGAGAAGCGGGCGAACCTTCTCTTAAGAAACTCAGAGCATTCTGCTGCCGTCAGTGCTGAACCGGGGCCATTGTTAAAGACCATGCGGTGGTGTGTGCATAGCGGATAAGCAGTATTTTGAAGTTGGATACACTCACCCTCCACGTTGAACTTATGTGGGTCAAACCCCTCTCCTAGTGAACAAGAAAAGTACACCCCTCACACCTTGTTTCTTGATTTCACATTGAATGGAACGGCAAGCGTGGGTAGCACATCCACGAGCTCAAAGAAAGGCGTGTCTTTATAGTGACAGTGCGTCCTGGTAGTTGGTAACCAGACCTGTAGGGAAATTTGATGAATTTACTCCAAAAATGGACCGATTTTGGTCTCTTTAATCATTGATATTAAAAGATACACTCAACAATTCCTTCTCCATAATTGCTTGCTTTTTTTTTTCTTTTTACTGTTACAATACAATAATACAGTGATCCAATAAACTCGATCACGAACAAGGAAGTTGAAAGGGTCTCCTACGAGGCAATATAGTCGACATCCGGTACACGATATGCAGATTATGGGTGTCATACTGTGTGGCGATGTCACTAAGGCCGGTTTACTTTTTGTTTTTTTCTTAACCAAAATATTGATACCAGTCCTTGAGCCGTGTCAGCATCACGAGCGCTGGTATTAACACCCAAATGACAGCCGATGAGCCGTCTGTCAAGGGTAGTATAAGGGTCAGATTTCAACGATGTCACCACGCTCCACACTGAGTCGAAAAATGAGACTTCTCTTGGCCAAAATGACTGGTGGGCATACCAGGTTAACGGTGATATCATTAGATGTGGTAATCTGTCGTGCTGGTTCTCGGAATAAGGTGTAAGAAGGGGTTTGGTCAAGATTGCGTTCGTACCATGACCCTATGCTCTGCAATTTAGTCTTGGCCTCATCGGGCTGATTGATTTGAATGAGATCACAATCGTTGGGTCTGGGCTCTGACAGCCCTTACGGCTTTGGTAAAATAAATCAAACGACTACAGCACATAATATATACAATGGAGATAACGAGGGCAGGTTACTAGTGCCTCTCCAAAAGTAAGCATTATAGGAGATATCGCTATAGACCTGCCAGTCGAATAGTGACCAAAATCTATGTTGTTTATTTACTTTATGCCACCAACAGACTTCATCATTGTTCAAACTTGAGGTTGACAACCGACCCAATGACTACACAAGATACATCAAGCCCCTACATCAGACCAGCGCGATATGTCTCGATCTGACAAATAAGCAAGATATCTAGAACTCTGATCTTGTTCATAATTTCCTCGCTTATTTTCAAATCAAGACGAAAAGGCCTAAAGCATCAGCCAAGCTAGCTTGGTGTTAGATCGACAAATTGTGCCCTAGGACGCCAAGCGAGCAGGTGATGTCAGGGTTTATATCCCGCCGTGCGATTGATCGACAAAAGCTCGCGAGAATCCAAAGTAAGAATATACTAGTTGCGAGTCAATTGTAGTCATAAGTTTCATCCCATAAACATCAACGCATACACCAAAAGCTGGATCCATTCAATATAGCCCGGTTATTTCAGCGTTAACTAGTAAATCGTAACTGTAGTTGACGATGTAGATAAGCTTGAACCAGTGCCATGTCCAATACATTGACATCACTCGGTAGCCAGACCAAATCAGCCTGAGAGAGTAATTTCTAGGGCCACTTGTTAATCAGCTGAAGTCAGCAGTCCTCATCTAATATAACTGAATGGCTAGATTTATTTTCGCAGGAGTTGCTAATATATAACTTTGCAGCCATCTCGGGATACATGAGACTTCTAATAGCTCAAGTTTCCTTTGATTCCGACATTGTATAGCCAGTATCAACAAGTCATTGACATTAAAAAGTATAGAGAACCCTATATGTAATATATAACCCTATTGTTCACTAGACTAGGGAGGTATTTTTATAAAAACCTCGATTCTATACCTTAATAGGTGAAACTTTTGAGTGCGTTGACTTTAATGTCAATAACCTGTTGACACCGGCTTTATATACTCTTTATTGAGGCATGGATATCCAGGACGGTGGACCCATTCACCGAGACTAGAGGTGACGTCCAAGTCAACTTCCGCAGAAAGAGACATACATATCTGGAATCATTCGTACACGGGTCAAGGGCTCTTCTAGTCTAGAGCTGACGGGAGCATTCTTACAAGATTCTATCTGTTTGTATCTTATAGCTACAAGGGCAACTAGCTCACACGTTGGCGGGGTTTAGTCCTCCATTTTGTCTCAGATTCTCAATATGGGAGGGGGGATTGATATCGCCAATAGGAAGAGGACCCGGGTACCTTTACAGAGATTAGTGAATGCCCGGAAATCCAACCTTTCGGTTTCTCAATATACAAGTATTTGGTAGGCATGTGTTAGTCCTCAGAGTTAGAGGAGACTCCAGCAGAAATGATGCCGCGATAGGAACTTGTGGACTTTTTTTTCTATTCCAAAATCCTGCCAGAGCCGGGTGCAAATTAGGGTAGGAGTATCGGGTCGGGTATTTGGGTACAAAGATAAGGTGCTGCTCTTACAATGCGCGATTAATTATGTTCACTAACCTTTTTTTGGTTGTAGGGCTAGCAACATTCCATATTTCAATGCATTAATTCGTGGCTCCTGTATAAGTAAAGTGGTTAAGGACTTCATGTGAAAAAGTACTTGAACTTGTGATACTATCAATCTCACCAAGGCGTATTCTCAAACGTGACTGGCTTTTGTCGTGGCTCTTATCTGGGTTTCTCCAGAATCGGGATCAGTCTTCAAATGCCATTACACAGCCTGTATATATTTTTAAATCCTACTCTGTTCAGAATTTTCAACTAAGTCAGATTCAGGCTGGGGGCACAATCTGAGCTAGGATTCATGGGCTATAGGGCACATCATATATTTTACTGTTAAGTTTCTGGTTACCCCCCACGAGCCACAAACGCCTCACGTATGGATCAAAAAAGCCATGTCGTGGGCTCCGGAATGTGGAGTATCTGACCACTGTAGTGTAGCGAAACTGCTCGGCACGTCACATTATCTCCCTGAATAAATGGGTCAGAATGCAAAAGGCGAGGTTGGGATACTTTGGTGTATCCTCAACCTCAGGGACTATGTTTCTACAATTGATAAGAATATAACTATGAATCCGAATGAACGAAAAAAGAGTCTAGTTCAGAATCCAAAATATAGTTGTGGGGGTTAGGGTCGGAAAACCCTACCTAATATAAGTCTAAATTCGGCTCTCCTTATGCTCCACATCTTGCGTTGTGCTCCCTAGCAAAGCCACACTGCATATTGGACCTTTCAACGACTATCCACGGCATGGTATTGCGCTACAAGAAATAGCAACATTTTGAAAGCCGCATCTTAACCTTTTATTGTTTGGGGTCATAATTACCTATGTGCTGTGCTTACGGGATAACTCCATGAGATACACTCGGCCGGAGGAACCATATACAAGGCATCTTTAATCACACCATCTCCTTCATTGTCATACACACATATACACACTCAACATGCTTGCCACCTTGTAGCCAATCCCCTACTGGTTACAACCGGTCAACTGGGAACCCTGTTCTACGCCCACCCGATTACGATTGTCCAAGGGAAGGAGGGGGGATTGTTTGTAGACAATCCTCGTGGGTGGCTGATACAATTGGGGATATCTGTGGACTTGCTTGGTAGAAAATGAGGCTTTGGGACGCCGCAGGTAACCGTCTCTTCATGAGTAAGTGTGGGTTGAAAGGGAGTGGAATTGTTATTTCATACATCCACGGAATACTCGGCCTGTAAGGTTTATCAGAGCAAGATATCATCACTTAGGGTGGTATAATGTATGTCATTTTAACACAACTAGAAGCCATTTCGTTAATATAGGAAAGTATATGCACTTTTATCAAACTGCCAGATTAAGACATGACACACATATATATATAATCGACTCTATTATTATATCCCAACAGGATTAAAATGGGTTTCACGTCGTATTCATAAAACCAATAGTGGCAACTCCCAGTCGGCATGCTCTGAATCTTCCCGCTCTTGCTTTCCCGTCCCGGTTTGATGCCTTGCCATTGCCATGCCGTACTATGCCATTCAATGCTGTCAGTAACGCAGTCACCAGGACTATCAATCCTACTCCTCATTCTTTTCTGTAACCCTCGCATCTCTTCATGCTCGTATCACCACTAAACCTATGCCATTTTTTTTCTGCCTCCACCGTAGCCATCAACATCTTTACATGTGTTTTTGTTTGCCTTCTTCTGTACATCCCCCTACCCATTCCGCATTCCACGTAAACATCCGTTTCTGCATATGTCCTCGAAACTATGTACAATAACACAACCCGTGAGGCAAACACATAACAAAAAACAAACAGGGAAAAAAGCAGCGAATCTGTGAGACGCAGCCACTGAGATGCCGTGCTCGCATTTGTCCTCGTGCAACCGCCACAGTAGCCCAGGGCGCTTACTTAGACATAGTACAGTAATAATACATATATACAGCCATCGCCTTCCTGAACACATGTAACCCGCTGTGTACCCATTTGGCATGCGGAGAGACGGGGAGAGTGGCAGGCTGGGGAATACCGCGGGGCCAGACTTGGATCCTGCGCGCCTTGATTATCGTACACTTTCATTTTAGTGTGGACAGCACAAGATGCAAAGGTCCGGTTAGCAAAAGCGTATCCCCGTGCCAGTTTAAGTGGAAGCCGACATACCGGGGCGATCATCGAGCGAGCACGGGCGTCTAAATCAGGATCGATCGGACTAGATGCTCCTACCCTGGTGGGGCTACATATTTTTGGTCAAATAAATATTTTCTGTCTTGATAAAAGAAAATAAAACAGGGTCTAGGAACTCGTAATATTCTAGACTTGCTCCGCATCCGCGTATTTGCATAGTCTGACTAAAGGGAGATACGGTCCCGGATCCCTTGCGTATTATTATGCAGGCAAGCCGTTGACTGGTTTTGAAAACCCTAAGTAATGTCTGTATAGCTTGCGCTGAAATGGGTCAAAAAAATGGCGCAAGACGTTTCCTGAGCCGAAAGTGTATCAACCTAAGTTGGAAATTCAAATATTGATGTGGTTTTCTTGGTAACATGGTAAGAATCAACAGAGCGCATCACAGTGTCATTATAGTGAATGTGACGAGAGCCTCATAAACTGTTCTTTGCGTATCGCTACATACCGTGTGTTGATTCGAATATATGGATTGGCTAGATTAAGGCCTTGATTCACAGTGGATTTGGCTGTTATTCATGAATAGGAGGTAATGAGCTATGGTATCATTGAGAATGAAACATTGTCAAACTCAACTATAATTTACCGTGCTGAAATATGTATGTTTAGGGTTAGTATGTGGCTTAGTCTAATTAGTATATGTAACCCTACCGATCGGGACAAAAAGATAGATTTATTCAGGAATTCAGTTCGACTAAAAACAAAGGAAACAACTTTGAACCCTTTCGCAATGTCACATATTCTGATGCAACTGCAACTATAGATAGGCCTCAAACAAGACCCTTCGAAATTTCCATTTTACTGTACTGATACCCCACTAGAAACCTGATACTGGGTCATCAGTTTCAAAGTCTGGATATAGCACCAATCTAATGGGGCATATTCTTCCGATTAACCCCGCACAAAAGCGGGTGGCTCGCAATTTCCATGTACAAGTAAATGTATGGCACCGTAGTAGCGGTATGCTCTGACAGCATCTTGCACTATTGAATAACAAGGCTGGGTCAGGTATTACCATTCAGGAGATTTCCATGTGACGAAATTCCAAGTGTGTTGTATGTGAAAATGTGTGCTATGTGTATGGGCTGGGTGTGACCCCCCTTTTCCACTAGGTTGCCCAATCATCATGTAGCCTCCTCTGATGGAGCACGATTACTGGTGTTTGTGACCATTTCGCCCCGTAGGGCGGCTGGCTTGACAAGCTGACTACAGGCCCTGTACAAGCCAATAAAGCATAACGTCAACTTCACTGCAGCATTTAGCGTGTAACTCATCGATACTTGACAAGGTCTACATTCTTGTTTCGGAATAGATCTGCATAGTAACCCTTGCTGATTCCGTGTCTGAATATTTAGTTTAAAATGTTCATTTCTCAGGTTGGCGAAATGGGAGACCCCGGATGGGGATACCAAGACTGGTTAGAACCTCTTGATATCAGTTATTGATTTATGCTTTTGTATATCACGAGTCTGATATGGAGCTCTGTGACAACACGAATTGGTCAGATTGCCGCCGAACCAGGCTTCTGCTGCTCGCGGAGGCATCGTTATATCGAAAAAACCACGGGACGCATACCCCTCCCTTTTAACCCATCAATTCTGTAGGCAAATCACGGAAGGAGCTCATGCAGCTCTGCGGATTAGTCGTCATGATCTGCGTTGCAACGCTCTACAGGTTATTTTATTTGTCCCTCTCTTTGCCTGCAGATGAAGGTAGAGTGTAAGCAGATAGGAACTGGCAAGTATTCAATATCATGAGCTTAGCCAATAATATTTTTCACTATGGCTTGCATTGTTCGTCCTATCATATCATACCTCCTGTGCGCAATTGCCAACTAACGACTGTAGCTTCGTCTTAAGCGTACCACCGGAATAGCATGAAATGGTCATATCACATGTTTGGTAATGTCATGGCTATCGACATGGGGTTGTTGATATAAATACATTAAGTCAAGATTCGAGAAAAAAGACATAGTGGCAAAAAAAACACCTGATTCCAGCAAACCGGCCAGTCAGCTTGACAGGATCCAGACAATGATGGGCTAGTACGTCATTAAACATAAAAACCGCCACATTCCTCCTGAATTACACCTATTTCGGCATCTTTCAACGGCCATTCCAAGTTCCTCAGCTGCATATACATATGTATGTGGTTCCGCAGGAAGTAAATACAGAACCAATCAGCCTGCGATGTCGACATCAACAGAGATCCTGGGGCGATTCTTCTATATCTCTTCTTCAGCCTGAGCTCCAACACCACTCAAGCTAATCTTGGCTACGGTGCAATCTCTGGGCACCACCTACAGCCAGCAGCGGCCTTCGCCTGTAATTATGTAAATATATATATAATTCCGCGATGACCTCCTGGGTGAAGACTTAAAGATACTACAGGTTTCTTGTGCCATTCAATGCTTTTATTTATGTACACATCGCCAGTAGTTGGCCGGTGGCATCCACCGGACCTTCCGCATGACTGTGCGTGATGTTTTGACTCCAAGATCTTTGCCCCATAAGATCTTGAAAAAAAAAGAAAGGAAAAGAAAGTGAATACCTTGAGAGCCTCGTTTCAACGCAATAGGGCGACACTCAAAACTGAGGTTGGCGACCAGGTTCTTGGCTGGTTTAGTTTTGTATGAGGTACATGATCTATCCATCTATTGTGTGATCCAAGGGCGTGGTATGCAAGATGGCGGACTCTTATTTATCTGTTTTAGGCCAGGAAAGGCGAAGGATCCGTAAAAAGAAGACATGTCTGTATTGTGGACATGGCCTCGAAACGCGCTGGCGAAGATAATCTTGTTAAAAAGCAAGATGAATATGTGTCTTGGTTGGGGCCTTTGGTCATGATGACTAAAACATTCCGTAAGCAAGATATCATTAATAAATATTTATATATGTATTTTTTTTTCTATATACAGGACTCTGTGCCGTTCATTATTTAATTTGGAGGCCAGGAAAAGAAAGTGTTTAGTATCTTTACATATGAACCCTTTGAAATAACCAAATCTATAACTTTTAGATCCCAGTCAATTTTCTGAGAGCCAAGAAAAAAAAAGAAACATAAAAAAAACAAGAGACAAAGCAGCATCAGACCATAATTCGACCGATGTGGGACGGCCATGGCCAGGACAATTGTATATGTAAATATCTATCTAGACAGTGGGTCCGTTTCCTGGGCTTGTAGTCAGCTTCAGCTGAGTTGATGGTGTCTTACTCAGTGTTGGTGTGAATCAATGACGGTAAATGCTATAGTGAAATGCTGCATGTTTGTGACTAAGTTGCCAGGAGCACTGTATCTAAGTTCTAAATAGAGATTCGAAGTTTACAGACCAGGACTAGCTCTGTATATGATCCCAAGATGTAGAATGCTCTTTAGTATCTGACTGTTATGTCTTTTCTGCGGGACATCAATTTTGATTTTATATATGATTTTCCTGAAACGCAACAACCTGCATTTATGGCCCCAGATTCATCAAACAAAACAAACCTAGATCACACTCCCCTCCACAAGTTGTTCTCCGCGATTGCCCCGAATACACTATTCACGTCTATATAGAGGAGCGAATTTTAGCCCCACTTATTTTTCACCCAGACCCACTCCACGCCCATTCTCGCTCCTAATGAAACATTATGTAGTGCTAAGCAAGTGCGGATAGGTATTGCTTGGAGAAACATGCAGGCGGCACAGCACGGGCGGATTTGGGGCTAGTGTAATGTAATATGAACAGAGTAATTAACAAGAGACAAAGTTTACCTGTGGCGGAGGAGGCTATATATGTCTATGTATGGGGTAAATGGAAGAGTCGGTCGGTCGGTTGGTTGGGGTGCTTTTTGGGAGAGATCTGAGTCGGAAGGAGAAGGGGGCGTCGGTGTAGGGCTGAGATTGTGTTGCTGTGATCAGGGTTGAGGGTCACAAGGCAAGATTTGCAGATGGGGGTTTTCCCCCTTGTATTTATGTGAGTGTTAATCAGCAGCACCGTGTATTGTGAATACCAGATTTTCATACATTTTGTTGAGCCAGACAAAATGATGAAAAATGTTATCAACATCAGTCCTGAACCAAACATCGTCTCAGGGTGACTGATGATTTCAGTGGCTGTGAATTGTGGTTGGAATGATAATCAAAACCAGATTAAGATCCATCTATACCTGGGGCGTCATTTTCCCCCCCCATTTGCTACGTCGTGCCGTGTATCGACGTCTCCCTTTAAACGGCTCGGGACCTAATCTTTCTATAACCGAGTGTGTGTGTGTGTGTGTTATAAAAGAGCAGCAAGGAGTGACAACTTTCCGGTCATTGGACCATGCTCCATACGGCCTATACGGAAAGCCTGTCAACCATCAAGCAAAGAGGTGACATCCGGCCGAGTTTGTTACGCTCAAGGGCAAAAAAGTCTATATATGTATATATGACCGGACCGCTGATGAGGGGCTGGTTACATGTATGAGTGGTCGAGAAATTTTTTTTTCATGTCATTTTGGCCAAAACACCACTCTCAGAACCCTGCCAAGACTTTTGATTGTCTGTCTAGACACGGCTGTACACCCTATGTGCCATGTATAATCTCATGCTACGGCCTGAACCCCACATGGTGCATCAAAAACTTGTGTTTATTAAGTGTTGGAATTGAATATGATGGATGATTTTGATATCAACAAATTTAGTTTATTGTCTATAATCTTCTGATATTAATCAAAAGTGACCACAGACCTGTTGGATCTTGGAGGGACCCCCAGGAGCCGAGCCAAGCAGAATTTTCCCATACCCGGATGAAGAGGAGTAAAATGATACAGTATCCGATAGAACATTATATAGAGGAGATATTGCAGGTAGGAAAGGATGAGAAAAATGAGGAAGGGGGAGAGGGTACTGTAGCGTAGACTATACCGGATGCATGTGGATGGATTCGGACAATGTGCAATTAGTCGGATTCTGATATAGGGTTTTTAATCTTAGTAAGCAATCTTGCATTTCCTATTCTTCATCATGAACATTTATAGGCGTAGGGCCATGGATCTTACCCGGGACTCTACTCGCTAGTTGACGGAAGGCCTGGTTGAGTATACCCGCTGAGTATCTATGTAACTTACTTGCTGTGGAGCACATGATGCAGACATGATAAATAGGATGACATTACATATGGGCTATTTGGTTGAAAGTGGTGGTCAGCTTCGTTTAGCCTAGTTGGTAAATATATGTGCTGCGTTTACCCTATTGGTGACAACATCTCAAGCTATGTATTTACTTTTTGCAAGATACATCTGCAGAGTTACATACATGCATGTATGTATACATCACGAAGGAGGGCTACATCCAAGCACCCTCTTCGTCACCGGGATTTCGGAGGTCATGAAGACATGCAGCTCGTCAGGATTATTCTGATGCAGTAGGAGCTAAGCGATGCCCGATCGAATTGCTCCGAAAAGCAAATAAGTTATTACCAGACCAGGTTGATTTATCTTTGATTTCTCTCTCTTTTCCCCGCCGCCAATTAGATGCCGGGTTAGTCACGGAACAAATTATTCGATCCTATACATTATGGATTGTTGTTTTCTTTGTCGAGAGTCTGCCGGCTGGTGTTGCATGTCACAGCCAACCAACCAACTGCATTGCATTTTTGTACTAAATAGGGCCTTCAGCTTTCCTGCACAATGGTAAAGAGCATACATGTGGTTCCTGTCGGCATTGTGAGTGAGTGAGTGTATGTGTGTAAGAGATGGTGGTGGTGGGGGGGAGGGCAAGATAAAAAAGATACACAGCAGGCTGTAAAAGTACGGGTGGTTAAGGTTAAGATGGATGGGAGGCATGGACCTAGCTGAGACTGTATTGTGGGGGTGAACCTTTGTTCTTAAGAGGAGGACTGCAGAACCAGTGGTTCATTCTGCCCAGTGAAGGCAATGTCTCTGATAGAGGTGGGTCATGCACTCAGCTGACGACGGCGAAGCGTTTCTTTTTTTTTCGGGTCCAGTTTACCAGAGAGTGAAGTGCAGAGCTGTGACTATATGATGGAGGCTCTCCACGGCTACCAGTGTGACTTCGTCATCGTCAAACTCTCCAACCAGCTACTACGGTACACTATATTACGAGTTACTTGTAGTCCAGGCGTTGTTGATATCTTGAAACCAATATCACGGCCATCATCTTCTGAGACTTCGGATAGCATCGACTGGAAAAGACATCTATACCCACCACTAATTCTGCGCTTCCCGCCAATATTGACGATCGCAGGATGTCGAAATTGAAACTGCAACATTGCCACTCTGCTACAATTGCCCGAATAGTCGTCAAAAGTAACAAGAGCCAGAGTCTAGATCTTTTGACCAGACTCAACTATGTCTCATACTCATGTGCAAAGCCTCTCTTCTCTGCCTTTTGTATAAGATAATAACAAAGTATATAGACCATGCCATAGCAATATCACATCACCAACCCGCGTTGAAAAGCAACTCCAAGTGGCCATCCCGCAAGCCATATCCTACCCTGAGAACCAATATTAAGACCCTCCATGGCTCCATGGGCTCATGCAAACCCCACCTTCTTACAACCCTGAGGATACCTCTGGCCTAACGGCCAACGCTTCAAATCCTAAGGGTACCAGCAAAAGCAACATCAGCTAGCAAAAAGACCCTTCCACGAGCACCTATATAACTAAATATATTTACATTCCTTTTTTTTTGTCTAACTGATTTTAATGCATGTGGATAGCAGTCTTGAAGCATTGCCATGCCCTCTCCCTGCTTTACTGTGACTGTCTTCTGCTTGCTTCACAGCCCAGAATGGGGTGATTGGCAGTTGGCAGCAGCACTCAAGCGCCCGGGTCGTTGCAAAGATCTGACCCATTTGAGCTGCATATATTGTGCCCTATATCTCAGCACATATGCATTCATCTGTAGCTGCATGGTGAAACTTTTTCTAGTCTTGTTGCCCTATCACTTTTTGTTTGGTATTAGATGTATATATTTATACTTCCGGTCATCCTTCCGTCGCTGTCAGGCTCTGGCAAAGCCCGTCGTTACCCACTTTTACCTTTCTTGCCTTGCTCCCCTATGACCAGGTCATGCCCCTCCCCCTCTCTTCCCTTCCCCTCCTTTTCCCTGCCCTCCTCCTCCCACATAAAATGTAGAAAAAGCCACAAAAGAATCCAACCTTGGGTATCATCGTGTGTCTCGCTGTTACATGTGTTTTTCTTTTGACTCCTTGGTGCTCTCGGCACGCCTATAGAGGCCATCTTGGGCTGCAGGATTGCTGGGGGGGAAGAGGAAGAGGAGGAAGAGAGGGGGACCTCTTGCTCTCGCCCTCACCCTCACCCCCCCATGCTCAGGGTTCACATCCAATAATCCAATAATCCGATTCTATGGTGGGCAGCAGCACATGGGAGGCCCAGGAGAATGTCGTACCAGGCTGTGTTGACGGGTTGTAGGGCCGTGAAAGTGGGTCTCGACAGGGTCTGGTCAGTGAATATATGGACTCGAAAAAAAGAATTTTGGTTACAACTATATACAAGAGCCATGTCCTTATATAATATATTTACTCAGTGTGTGTATATATAATATACATTTTGTAATTGCCTCTATATATATTCATGCAGTAACATAATTCACCACTAGCTAAGGACCCTTTGGCCAGCCAACTTGGAAGTCACAGGTAACGGATGTCACGATCACCGAGTTAGTGAATCCACATCTCCATCTGCAATATCCCCGCCATTCTTCCATCCCCCACTTCCGCTAGATGCTCCCGATATCACAACAATCAATAATTCAGTTCATCCCTGCACATCGCCAATTCACCCTCTGTCTCTTCAGGAGTGCATAAATCCACATACATACCTACGCGCATTCGTCATCATCCCCAGCCCAGTGGCGTCTCGGGTTCCGCTTTTTACTTGTCATTCATCCATTATTCGTCCCAATCTCCCCTATCCGCTTTGCTTTCAGTCACATAGGAAAGTCAGTGCACTTGGACTTGTTTGCCGTCGCTTATGTTGCCAGCCATCACCGCCGACGGGCAACTCGGTAGGTTATTTGGTGGAGAGAGGGGGACAAGGAGGAGGAATACTAAGCTTTCTTGGGTGATGGCGAGGTCTGAGCGAGGGATTACATCTTTCAGGTCTTCAATAAACATGGCTAGACTGCAGCCGCTGAGGATGAGGGGAAGCGATGATTCGCGGTGGTTTATATGTCAATATTACATTACCGACCAATAGAAGCATCGTCTTGACGCCAATTACTACATGATATGAAATATATACTTATCATATTGTTGGATGCGATTAAACAATTCTTCAATTACAAAGTCTGCACTTTACACTCCTCAATAGCACCGGATACAAGTGCCTTATATATAAAGCCTAACTGATTGATATCTATCTCCACCCAGACTCCTCTCGTCATACCCCACTTTCAACATCCCGCCCAACTAGATGACATCTGACATCTCATCTCTCCTCCAGAATATCCTCGGCCACTCAGACACGGTCAACCCCGCTCAAAGGGTCTTTTTGCCAGCATATGGTTGCGGAAAATCAATGTCACCCGGTGCCCCACCCAGATATAGTCTCAGTATTGTCTCCTGATATCATACATCTTTTTCTTGACTGGACGACTGGCCAGCCGGCCGGTCGGCCGGCCGAGATATCAGGTTAACACAAAACCATATTTTTAATCACACACTCAATCATGTGGCCCATGGTCGTCTGCTTGGGTCAAGATAACCTTCATGTAGGTACTGTGGGCCAGATTTCTCACGGAGCAGGGAGCAGGTGGAGAGGATGAAAGCTATGCCATATTTAGGAAATAGACGTTGCATGGGGCGTTGCGCCAAAATCGATATTAGTCTCCCTTCATGTTGCCGCCTATACTATATACATATATACAATCATACCGCAACATGTAGTGTTTAGCAGTGTAGGGCCAAGTGATCATCGCTGGTTACTATTCAATGTCTTACTTTCCGTGTATACAGTTTTCTCCCTGCGTCTGTAGTCGCAATTACATGCTTTGTACTTGCGGCTGCAGGTTGATCTCGGTAATGAAGAAGTTGCCAACAAAACAAGGGATACTATCTATATCTCTGTATAATGTTCTGGTAACTATGATCCAAGTCATTGATTGAAGCTTCATTTCCTTCACTAATGCAATCGCTGCTTCATGAATATCCTATGTTTCAACTTTCTGGTCCTACATTCGTTACTACCCCACCTCCATCGGGGTCTCACCGTCAGGCTAACCACGAACGACAGGATTTCCTCTTTTGGACGAAGACGGAATCTATTTCAATGGTGCTTAGTGAAGGAGAGGCCCGGAGTCTCTGTGTGTCTATCAGAATATGTTTTCGGCAGATGACAAGAAGAACCACTCGGGCCAGGTTGAAGGTGTAATTCCCGACGGCCACGTCCCCTACTTAGTACTAGCTATTCAGTCAGGTAGATGTGATGAGGTTGAAGGGCTGCATGAGGCCATGCCTAAGCAGGACTCTCATAAAGAAAGACCTACTGAATCTGGAATAAGATCGCAGCAGTCGACTTTGACAATCCATAGAGATCCCGTTCAACCCTGTATCCATCGCGCAGATACGATGATTTGAGGCTTAGGCTTATTGTCTAGTAGGACAGAAAGTCCAAAGCTAATGTAAGTTAGTTGAACTCGGTATGTCGAACTCATGTATCAGAATCCTTGCTTGTTGTCCGAGATGGGTTAATAAAGTTGGGTACAAAAAGTCTTTGACAATTAAAAGAATTTATCTAATCCTGTATGCCCTTGCCACCTTGTGACTGAATGAAACAGGATCTATTTTATCTATAATTCCCTTGTTATACCCTTATTTCAATACTGGTAAACACATAGTTTTGTGACCACCTTAGGGTTTTAATGATAGATAAAATAAACCCTCTAAAAGGAAGTGTTTTACTTGACCAAGCCTTGGTTGGTGGCAATTATTAAAGACTTTCTAGAGGTGACTGTAGTATTTATCAGGCCAGCTGTAATTGAGATTAGAGGTGTTAATTTTCTCAAATTGATGTGCCCTAGTATACTGGCTGAAGAGGAGACCGGTATTAAAATAGCCTGTGATCTACGTGGTCCATGACAGCTAGAAAGATGAGTTGTAGCAAAGACAGACCGAGATACCCACTTCTGTTTCGAACCGTAAATCCCCTGTAACAATAGGTATCAAACCTTAATGATGATAAAATCATGCTTTCAATGTCTTAAGTCTGAAAAAAATCTTAGAAAAATAGATTGAGTCAAAAATTTCAATCAACTCTGTATACCATGGTACAATGGCAGATGCATTCTTCAGAATATGTTGTGGCTGTGGTTGTGATTGTGGTTGTCAGTGTCCGCAAGTTTGTTGTCCATCAGCAGATGATATCATGGACTTGAACTAAACACTCGGGCAATAATCCGAGCAATGACCATTAGACTGAAGTAATGTTGCTTAATTTCTGTAAATTTAATGCAATTGAAACCGTTATCATCAAGTATAATTACAAAAAAAGAAGATAAAAATCAAATCACTTGAAGTCTCCTGATATTATTACCGTGAGCATCCATCTTTCAACCAATTTCCCAAGTGTATATTTAATATCAGTCCCATTGTGGTGTACCTAACAATCTCCCTCCCATATCAATTCAGAAACAAAAACATTTCGGTGTCTCGCGGTTTTACAGCTAGTGAGTCTCCACTGATATGTTGGGTGTTGTATCTATCATCCTATAAACATACCTACTACCCCGGACATCATCAAGTGATCCCGTGGGGGAGGGGGTGCACTATCCGACATTTGATAACTCAATTAGAATTCCTAGAATTTACAATACCATGGTGATTAAAGCTCTGTGAGGCCCCCGTCCGGTTATATTTATGAGTGACATGCGGCACATTAGTGCGTCAATATTTTGGGCCCATATATTACATGATCATTGCAAGATCCACGGGATAACTGAATGTTTCCATGTGAGACAAATATACCACTAGTCATAAATTTTTGAGTCAGATATTGATTCGGAACGGTGTTATATATGAGCTACATACTAGGTAGTTGATAGAAACACGACCATGAAGCAATGCTAGTATACATTCTATTAGACATCATCTCCCGTATGTCATACGAACTTGTTAGGACTGTTCTCATATCATGTATCGGCCACTATACTGTATAGATCCCAGTCAAGAGTAAACAATCAACTCCCGAGCTCAAAATTTTGATGTGGGGGCTACATCTTTTACATCTTTTCAATTTCAAATCGCCACCGTCCTGTTTAATAATACTGATTTCTGCCTTAATATATATCCATGTCCAGTGATTTGATGGCTATTTAGTCGGGGCAGAGCAGTAAAGTAGGGCGTACCATTTATTCCTCCAAAAGGAAGTTTTAATAAGACAAAACACAGAGATGATTTCGAAACTTGAGCCTTCATCAAACAATTGCAATGAATGGATTAGGATGATATCTTCGAATAGCCTTTCTTACTGGACTGAAGGTTTGACATGTCGATTGACGTCCTGTTTTAGTAGCTATGTCTTTTTCGATCAGTAAATACAGATAGATACAGTTGTCTTATCCGGCATAGCTCGTGGTATGTGCGCCACCAGGCAGGCTGGTGTATATAAGCTTGAGTGACATAAATGATTATGGTCTATCCCATGAAATACATCATCTGTACTGGGTTGGGGCTGATATTTATTTGGAATGGCCGAGATCTGCAATTTGACATCGGTCTTCAAACACCACGTCCATGTCTGTGCAAATGATACCTGGGTTAGGAGCCTTGATGCCCCCTCCACACCCACACCGAACAATCTTGGGACATGAGGTTGAGGTCGAGTAACCGACATCACATACGGCTAGTACTAACGGACCAGAAAAGCACAATAATCATGATCTAAACTAGGGACTCTGATCTACTGCTAATGAGGTTTAATAGACCCATATATGTGAAAACTGAAGCCTCATCATTACGCCTTTGTAACACCCATCACACCAGCCAACTTGAAAAAAAAGCGTACCGTTTGTGGGGTTCATGGAGATAGAAGCGGGGTTCAAGTCTACCATATCCTGGAGTGTTCACTATGAGTGGGAAAATAATGTTTCCAGTGACTTTTTGGTGATTAGTCTGATCAAAGTCAAGGAGGCCTCGAATGTCAGCTTCATTCGTCTCCGGATCTGCAACTAGACTCAAGCGAATGCCATGAGCTTATCAAAGAGGCTCAAGATATTGACCTTTGTCAAGACATAAGACCCGAATCACCAACAACTAGGAACCAGAGTACAAATTGAGGTTTTATATAGAATTGCATAATGTGATAGTGGTACATTTTGATTGTCATGAATATCAAATCATGATTCTCTCGCGGCTGTTTCAACATATCACGATTGTAAGTCACGGCAGCTGGCTGTCAAGTCTTAACAACTGTCAAAAGTAGTGACAAAAACCTCTTGATATATATATATAAGGTACCTCCGTGTACTGACTCTTGTGAATCATAACAAAGTGTGACCGGATAATACTCATTTTAGTTTTTCGGTATTTTCACTACCCGTGATCTTGCCACATTGCTTCGCAATCCACCAAAAGATTCAATGTCTTGATAACTTCCTTTGATACATAGACTATTTTCAGAGCATATTGAACCTGAATGTCGTGACGTGGAGTGTGTTGGGACTACTCCGAAAAATACTCAACTCTAGGCTACTATTACTGAGTCTCACAGTATATGCTTATATACAGGCCGATGGCTAGAGAAGATTCGGACTGTCAGACTCCAACATTGTGCGAGATTGATCGAAGTGGTTTGATAGTCCCATATTAGTTTGTCCAATCACCAAAAAAGGAAACTCATCCTCAAGCTAAACATTTAACGCATTATCCCGATTCCACCTATTCTGTAGCGCTATTCATCCCCTTGCATCCCAAATTGTCTTCAAGGTATTCTGCGCCACTCACCATCCAAAATCCCCTTTCTGATCGCACTAAATTTGTCATTAATTTAGTTATGTCAGCGAAATAGAGCCGTGACTGCCGCCCTACAGGGCGTAATCTAATGTGGTTATTAGGGCCTCCGATTGTCTGACAAGTTGGGCTCTGAAATTGGCCACTAACATGGCCCAATTAGGGCATATCAACATTATATATACAAAAGCCCTTCTATCAGCATACTTTCTCCGAATCCTACAATATGAGTGCATATATGCGTATATGGCTACACCCATATCCAATGGATATGGACTCTTCGAACATAATCTGACCTGAATGGAACCCCAACTAGACCTTTGTACGAATTTCTAGTTAGACTGTAGCAGCCATTGTATCTGCCAAAATATGACCAGATCTAGCATATCTTCCGAAGAGCCTTTGCAATCCTCACGAAATGTGATACAAAAATCATAATTTTGACTCGTCAACTACAACCATTGCTCGTCACCTCCTTGTCTTCTCTTTTTACCCATGTCTGTGTGCTTTACTTATTCACTTTGGCAGTTTCCACCGGGTCCATCAAGCATGGAAAGGAGCAGTGTAATATATGAGGTAATAGTCAGTATTTCAAGGTATAGTCACATTAAGGACCACATTATCCTAAATAGTCGTTTATAACTGATTGACTACAAGGGTATAGATTTTGACATTAATACATCTCACATCAAGTTTATAAGCAAACATTTTCAATTATCATCAATGAGATTTTGATATCTTAATATTACCAATGTACGCATTTAGTCCATCCCCTAGATATCTAATACAACACTTAACAAAGCCAACCCGATAAGCCCTCATGTACAAGGCTTAGAAATCTCATAATATAAATGTTGAACAGTTCCGATGTTCAGTTTCGTCAATACTGTGTCTGGTTAGTTGTTGGTCCTGTTCACTTAAATCTTCACTAATTGACGTGATGGCGTGTTAGCTTTAATTGAATCGATATCCATCTTACAATGTATATATCCACAGTGACATGCTAGAGAAAACAGTCCATTGCTGATATGATGGTTTATGGTGCTGATAGCCTGGGCATTCTGTCCATAAAGATTAAAATATTGACCAGTGACAAGATTATACATTTAGAAGTCAATAAAGTCAGTGACTGACGCCTTAAAACTATGGCATTTCTGGGTATCATGTTTGTTGTTCATGCTCTTATATTCTTCTGAATATATCTCAACAACAGTTAGCGGTAATACAGTTTAGACCAACTGGAAGCTTGTGCCATATTATGACCTGATGTCTATATAGTCCAAGATACACCATATAGGGACCATATAACCAGAATATTGGAAATGGAGACTGCTTCAATATCATTCTGTAATATCCTGTCTTTGACTATCATCCATGAATAGGTTTTCAGCCCAGTGTTCCCATCTGATCACTCTACCGATCACTGACACAGAATAATGCAGATGTCTAACCGAAAATAAACGATGCTTTGCCATTATACCACACATACCCTCAATATTGTGTCTCCAATCCCGATGCCTTGCCAGCATTACGGGATACTGGTATCACCCAGGATACCCTATAAATAAAACATGCGGATTATGATACTTCATAACGACTCATTATTAGTGGATGTCTCCATCGATGCCGGAAAAGCTTGTGTCGCAGATAGTGATCACCAAACTGTGTAGAAATACCAGGGCGTTTATCACGGCTAAATGATATTGATCTCTGACTCGATTGGCTGAGTAAAGACAGTAGCCATGAGGCTATGGTAACTTTACTTCAGCACACTTAGGTACAATCAGGTTCTTTTGAAAGCCTTTGTCATACGTGAGCACAGAAGGTAAGAAACGGAGAGATACCCACATATATATCAGTCCATTGCCTCGGTATATGCTGGCCTTAGTGTCCAGGTTGGCTGGAAACCGAAGGCGCCTTGTGAAAGGTCAAAGTTGTTCCAGCATGAGGAATCATCTTTAGCTATATCTGGTATGTATAGCCGTGAGTATACATTAAGTACCAAGTTGTTGATAGCAATATTGTGATTTACTCATCCACCATGGCCAAGATGACTATCAAGTAAATGGGGTCGGCATGTCTTGTTATGGGGCTTTCTAGTGGCATGTATATGTTAAATTCATCACTAAGAGATCAGTACCCTCGATAGGTAGATAATAAATAGATTGACACTATTGATTTCATTAGGCAGTCATTGTAGAGACCGGCCCAGTAGTTTCTAAAACAGTTGTTTGGGATGTCTATAGGATACAACATGAGAGCCACATGACTTTTCACCTTCCACCTTATAAGACAACTACACCCAAGAATCACTAATTACACCTGGAGCCAAAGTCAAAATCTTAATCAAGTTTCTTCTTCCCGTATCTTGTATGGTCTGTAGCATCATGATATATAAAACATAACAAGGAAACCTATGATTAGACCACAGTGATATTAATCAAGCATACTCCCTCACAAACAAGCTACCCAGACATTCCGTGGCTGCATTTGACCTATTTGTGTATAGCCTTGCTAGGACATTAAAATTGAAAGTGGTACCCTGAAGGGCACACCACATCTGTTAGTGACCAGCGAATGTCATGTGAGAGTCAACTTAATTGGATAAGACAGTGATAAGTCATTTAGAGGCTTTCAGTTCAACTAGTTCTAGCTTTTCATCTATCTTTATGGTGGTTTACACATCAAGGGTTTTAGTTTCTAATAAGGCTGGTGCGGTATGAACATGTGCCCAAGGTCTGGCTGAGAATTACATGATGTTTGTGGAAGTCAACCCCTAAATATATGGCATAATAAATTATCACTCCCTTTTCAACTGGAGAATTATGAAACGGGTAGAATAAGCCTAGCTTTACGCTTTCCCATTTATTGAATGATATCAGCTTGAACAACATGTCCAGCTCTCTAGCTTCTACGGATTAGTGCTTACACAGAATCCTTCAACTTCCGTTAGTCACCTTTAGTGTCGTCAACCATCAACTATCACGATTCATCCAGCCCACTAAGGTCTAGATACTGACAGACAATAACAGGAGAAATTAAGTTAGGAACTCCAGTCTCTAGCGCATGTGTCTGGACCAGAAGGCTGGGAATTGGCTCGCACACCGGCAACAACAGTCGGCACTTAAGGGGTGCAGCCGGAGTTCATGATGCGGATTTGGGAAGCAGGACTAACATGGTGGGATCGGATCATTGGGCCTGTCGTTCAACTGTGAGGATGTGAGCCTTGACTTTGCTTGTTCTCATGGCAGTCGTCACTTTGTTGCATGTGTATGGTAATGGCCCTGAAACTACATGTATTTCGGTCCAATTATCAACATTGGGTTGAGACCATCTAAATTTTCTCCGACACCCAATATGCAAATTCTATCATTTACTGGCGACTATTACAGTAATCAGTCTATTTTCTACCCTTTCACATTCGCCTTGAGCTTGACCCTAGTTTAGAAACAGAAACCCATGTAATTGGTAAGATTTCCACCTTCGGACATTTTCCACAATGCCATGATATTGGGCCAGGAGAACAACTCACAATAACCATAATTTACACATCACCAGCACAATTGGTCTCATGACAGTGCGTAACCTTAAGGATTCATCTTGAACACGCAGGCGTGCATAATACAATCAGAGTCATTCAATGCAATATACAGAATAGGCTCATGTAGATGTCTCACTTACTTATCTTCATTAATTTGCTTAGGCTAAATACGTTAGTAATGTAAACATCTCATAGTGTCTACCATGTCTTGTACCTCTCAACAGTAGACTCAAATACTGTTCTTGAAAGAAGCTTGATACACTACACAACAATAAATATAAATGATGACCAAGTTTCAAGATGAGAGGTCAATATCCAGTAAATTCTTATTATATAATTTGGGCAACATGACGGATGATCACTAAGTTGAAACAAGCCATCAATCCCGGACCAGGATGAGAATGCGGCCCGCCACTGATGATGTATAGATGCTTGCGCCCGAAGGGGTGTGTGTCAAAGATATTGATGGGATCATGGCTGAGCGTTCCGGCCTTTCGCGTGTTACTGATACAGACACCGCACGGTCGAAAAGTCAAAAGGCAGCGCATGATCCTAAATACATAATAAGGCCAGATGGGGATAGGGGCTATATTGATGTGTTGTGGGGTGTGTGGTTTTGAAATTCACCCTCGGAGCCTTATGGAGCACTGCTGGCGATTAGCTTTATGACCCATATTCAAGACTCTTGGATCTCACCGGAATATCTGAAGAGAATTTAAAAGTATTTAGTCGATAATACACAGAAACCCCACAGCCAGGCCAAACGTGAGTTACCGATTTGACATGCCGAGTTGTGTTAGATAAGTGCTCGCCACTTCAGCTTAATCAGAATTCGCCATATCAAAATCAAGTCAAGCGAGCCAGAGGATTGATTCCCCCGTCATATCAAAGTTTTTGGAGAACAAACAACTTGACCGTTGTCTCATTTTCCCGAATGCTGCATATTGAGAGCAAAACAAAACAAAAGTCGGCTGTCTTCCTTTGCAAGCTCACAACTCCGTATGTAGACGTATTATTCAGAATGGTTGGCACTAGCTATAGCGCATGACTGGATGGCATCACCATCATTTCATCATGGTTCGTGCGCTGATATTGGCTTCTAGGAACAATCAGATGTCAAGTATCTCCAGTACCTCACAAGCATTCTTCAGGTCGGGATCATGATAACTCGTGATCTGACACCTTGCCATAAGGCGCCGGTGGCCCTTTTGTCAGGTATATGACAGTACTTTTATACACCATGAGGATAAGGTTTGACAATATTAAATTAAACATCATGAAATGTGGTACTGTTTTCTTGTAGTGACTTCCTGTATGACCACTGTGATATATACTTGGGTGAAATTTGATATGGCGTTGATGTGGCATTGTAATTATATGCCTGTCAGGAGATTAATGAGCTCCATGCCACATATTTATACACATAATGTGCCGTCATATTCCCATATCTCTAGATACATATCTACCAATCTTCATGGCTTTCCAAGTCCAACCTCTGGCCCTGTTCCGTTCAGGGGATCACCCTGTCCTGTCTGTCAGCGTCATTTTTTGCGATTTCTCAAAAACCCCTAGTAAAGCTGGATAGGCCCAAATATTCCTTGCAGTTTCCAGAGTTCACGCGAGGGGCGTATAGCCCAACCCATCCACCCACCCCCGGCTCATCTTTCTCGAAAGAGCGCCATCTAAACATATACCTCCATATAGCCATACAATCCGGGTCTGTGACAAGCCGTAAGGCCAAATGTCCCCCCCTCCCCCCCCCTGTTTGCACTAACCGGGAGGGTGATGGGGACGTCCAAGTAAATATTTCAGACCCTCGTTCGTTGTCAAGTAAATACCGTTAACCGTATAGTGACATTTTCTCTTTCCCATACACCTGTTTTTTGCTGGTTCTTCCTCACGGACCCTGTGAGGCTAGCCTTCTCCGGTATTTCATTATCAGTGTTTCCAAGTTCTGAGATTTTTCCATTTTCGGTCATGGTCCGGTGGCCCAGTCTTCAATCTCAAACACAAAGCGGTTGGCCATTAAGAGGAGTTATTTGACACTGTGTGTTTATGTGATCAAGATACGGTGGTATTAAAGATGGGCAGTACTTGCTGCGCTTTATACTAGACAATCCCTGTGCTATATATATTTCCTCAGCCAAAAGTCTCTTCTAGACTTCTTTTACATTGCCAACAATGTTTGTTGACCGGAGCAATCGGTTCTTGCTGTCGCAACTTTGGAGTGTAACATTGGCTCGGGGCAATATGTGGTCCAGGGCTTGAATTGGCGAGCTCTTAGAGATTACCAAAACGCGGGAATGGCACGAACCATATGTCATATGTCACTTGTCAACTGTCAAAAAAAAAAATCATTTGATGTTTGTGTCAAACTGTTGTGATATCTCAGAATCCACAAAAGAATAGACGCCAATACTGGTTTTGGGCTCAAATTACTGTATCAGTCTGCAAGTTCAAATAGTGACTGTACATTAATCTTTTGATCCCGAAAATGATAAAGTAAAAATTATGTTCTGACCCATGTTTGCGCCTCTTCGATTTCAATATATCAAGACAACTTTGATCTTTTCCCTAATTAGGAAGTCCCATCGGCAATCAAGCTTTGCTGCCGACGTTTTGAAGGCGGAAAGATGCTTCGACATAGCCCAGCAACTTGGCAACACTCACTTCACTCACTTATCTACAATATTGTGTATTTACTAGACGATTAAGTTTGTACATGGCCTGAGTTGTATAGGTATCAAGAGACTGATTTGTCAGGAAATCATATCAAATAGCCTTCAGCTATTCCAACTTTCCACATACCTCTGACAACTTTGCTTCTCCCATAGTCTTGATCGGCTCTGAACCCACCTATACAAATTAGTTCGGTTACTATACTCGCACTCGACACCGAACATTCTGCCAATCTTACACACCACTGATGAAACCTCTTGATCGTCCGACCACAACTAAATATGTATAAGCTAGTGTCTAGAAGCCAGTAACCCAAGTCTTTGCACGAATTGATATGCCGACAGCGACAAAATCCTTATCCCAGGCCCATAAGGCCCCATACGCTATTGGCGCAACATCAATGCCTAGCATCAAGGTTGCAAGCAGGATTTAGAATGGTAATCTGGGAGTTTTCGCTTAACTAAGAGTGCCACTTAGCTCACGTCTTTGCCTTTAGAGTAATCCGATGTTGGCTTCCATTATGGTCAAGCATTCAAGGCCCAACCAGAAAACAGACTGGAAGAAGTCGAAAGAAGAAGTCATCGCGAGGTATAGAGTTGTCACATTCGGCAACATGATGTCAGCATAATAGTACGATGCCGTGGACACATGTGAACATGTCTATCTAACGTTGATATAGACTAAACATAAGTCGTTATATATTACCTCAGTAGTATTGCAAGTGATATATGAAATGCGATTCATTATTACCCCGATTTTCCTACTATGGGCTTGGGGTTGAGCAGTTTACCCAGAGTATCGATGAAGTGTTCCGTCCCTCTGTTATGCCTATGTCATCCCACCTGAAAATACTTCAGTAAAATCAATGTACTTTAGATGACTACTTCAAGTTGTATCTATATCCGATAGTCAAGATTCCAGTTCTGTCCTCCCCTTCAGTTGCTAGTACTCTTCCCGTTGGTCCAAACAACCTAACAACCTGATGTTTCGATGACATAGATACTTATGATGAACATATAAATCATAAGGTTTAAATATTATAAGAAGTTACAAGTCGAAAAACTCATTACATAGGTGTAGTTTGCTGATGGCCATCTGCTAGAGGGACACCAATGTGAACATCAAACCCGGAACTGATGGTTGATAGATGTAATTTTATGTTTATTAAACCGAAAATATGTGTCAGTATCTAAATTTAAATTTATCTTTTGCATCCTGTACATGACAATACATCAGAAATAGATATGATTTTAGACATATATTCCAGTGATTCAACCCAACTCTTATCTAGCAAGTTTGTGTAACAATAAACCCTAACCTAACGACTCACCATCATATGAAACAAGATCCCTTTATCCTGAACGATAAATTCAAAAAAGAACAGCACAACATCAATAGGTGTTTCCAAGACAGCACTGTAGTCACTAATCTCATAAAGCTGTCCCTCCCTCAAGAACCAAAACATGAAATGCGTCACGAGTAGGGTTCGAACCTACGCGGCCGAAGCCATGAGATGGCTTGAACGAATATTCAAGTCTCACCCATTAACCACTCTGGCATCGTGACGAGAATGCGGGAAGAAGAGATGCTATAAGGTCCTATATAGGTACAGATACTTTTGTAATCCATGGTGAAATTTTTAAGTCATGGACCAATCCAGTGTCAACAGTCATTTCCATTACGGGGTATTGGATTTGAGAATTAAATTTACAGATTTCAACTGGTATATTCTGGCCTGGAAGTGTTCAACTTACAACAATCATTAGTTACGACCCCGATATTCAGACGAACTATTTGTTCGATATCTGAGTTGTCACATGAAGAACATGTTATTCATTAACTTCCCAAACCTCAATGACTAGGGGTGGTGGCGCAGTTGGGAGCGCGTTAGACTGAAGCCATTCAGACTTCGGCCGTCTTTTCGGGGTAGTTATCTAAAGGTCACCGGTTCAATCCCGGTTCACCCCAGTTTGCTTCTTTTTTTTTCTTGTTTTTCCTTGTTACTCTCGTACAAAAGCATCGGGATGGTATTTCTTCATCTTTGATATACTTTTTGTTAGTTAAATCTCGTCTCCCGATATTAATTTACCGAGAGTTGGGATGGCTTCCGGATGGCATAAGCCATCTACGGATTGAAACAACCTACTTTTGATATCTGTCTAGGACGTAATGGTCACAAGGGACTTGTTCCAGATAGCGGGTTTTTCAATACCAGTATCTCAACTTCCAAAGTTTTGACATCCCGGGTCCTAGACTAATCGGGTAGAACTTGGGGGTCCAAGCCGAGTGACCATCCGTATTAATGCCCCTTGGTGATGTATGGTGGTTGACTACATCGCAATAACTAACTTCCCTGTAACTTTGCTTTCATATGTCTTTCAGTTAGCAATCAGTAAATATACGGAATAATGTACTCTCCGTCGATTATAGCACTAAGTTCCAAGGACAACTCCAAAGCATATCTTAATATCAATCAACTTGTTTCCATATTTTACCATACCGCACGATCTCCAATCCGACATGTCCAATAGCTTCAGCAACATACATATTGCCGAGTCTATCGACCGACCATCTATAATAAAGACATGACTACCAGACTTCTAGATTACGTGTTGGCTGCTCCAGCCTGATGGAGAAAATACAGTCCGCCTCATTGGCATCAAGTAACTATAACGACATTCTCATATAGTGACCACTGGCTTTTACGATGGTATGTGACTTGTAGCTGCAGAGAATCATTTGCAAGTCTGATGTAAAGCAAAACACAAGCCATCAGATCAACATCTATCACATCACTTGAATCCAGCATATCCGCAAGATCATAAACATCAACCAAATTCACCTTTGACCTCAGATCTATACCGAAACTAATATATCAGAACTACAAACTGTAACTCAATAAGTCTGCGTATATACATCCATTCCACCCAAAGTACAAACACTCAATATACCATTTAAAAATAAAAACTTTGATTGAAAAAATGGAAAAGATTCATCTAATAAATCTACACGATAACCAAATACCTGGTAACAATGACAATCTCTTCAACAGAAGATCAACTCTCTAAACCAAAGAAATCGATAAAAAACCAAACCTCTAAACGCCCCAAAAAAGCAAAAACCCAATCCCGTTAAAATGCAAAAATTCCCAAACGCCCCAAAGATACTGAGCTAGTTACAGTATAAATGATATCCCAACCAAAAGCAAAAGCAAACAGCACGAAACGTACCTCTAATGAAAAAAAAAAGTTTCCCAAGGCCAAAGCCCCCTACATGGGAGGTAAAAATACAAAGATATAAAGATCCTCCTTTAGTTTTCGTTTCTCTCGCTGCCACGATCTTTCTTGCTCACACTGTTACTCCTCCCAAACCTCGATAACCATCCCTTTTTCGAACTCCCTGGAGTGCTCGGCGTAGTCTGCCCAGCAAACATAGATGTCGAGTACCGATGCCCTGCACTAGGCGGAAAGCTCCCCTGAACTGCTGTAACCGGAGTCCGGGGAGTCGTCGGCGCCTTAGTGGGAGCCAATCCAGATTTATCAGATTTACTTGGGGCTGCCGAAGGATCAATGCTTAGTTCGCGGTTCCGCGCGATAGGCGGAGGTGTAGCGCGGGCACCATCATCCTCATTCATCAAGCTGTTCTTCCGATGCCAAGCAGCCGTACCGTACGTCTGGCTTTCGCGATGATGCAGTTGCTGTGGGGGCTGTCGTTTTTGACGTTGAATGTGCACGCCATCATCGCGGCTGTCAATACTGACACCACCATCACCGTGGATACTCTCCTTGCTATTATTCTGGATAAGTTTGTCGCTATGGCCCAGGATGAGCCCTGAACTTCCAATTGACCGGCGCCAGAAATTATTGATTCCGCGGCTACGTTGCGGCTGTGCAGGAGGTGGGTACGGGCTATTTTTAGAGCCAGACCGACCGTGCTTCACATAGCTAGCAACCCCAGGTTGAGAAGAGGGACGAGATACCTCGTCACGACGTTTTTTAGAGCGCTGTTTCTCGGACTGGAGAGTAGTAGTCGCGAGATGAGAAGGAGGGCCCGTAGAAGCGTTTAGGCTAGAACGTCTGTTAGGGGGAGGCGGTGGCGGACCTCTAGGAGAAGTAGGCGGCTCGAAGCTGGTGTCAGCCATAGAAGCCGAGCCCCAGCTACTCGAGACATCGCGATGGGGGGGGAAAGTAAACAAATCAGGGGATTCGCGCCCACCGCCACCCAGGGTTCTCGGAGGCTTACCACCTTCGCGAATCCATATGTCAAGGCTTGAAGCTAGGGACTGGGCATCGTCATCATCGTTGGAAGCATCAAACTCATAAGTGGCTTTGTTAGGATATCGAGCCACGGTGCTCTCGCCCACAGAATGGGGACGGGTAGTAGGAGCAGGGCGAGCATCGAAGTAGCTGCCAGAAACTTCACGACTACGAGGCAACATCCCAACCGAGCTGAGCTGTGGTGATCTCTTAGAAGAGGAAACGTCCGAACAGAGAAGCTCAACAGGAACACCGCCAATAGAACCGTTCGATCCAGCATATTTCATGTAGCGCATCTCGGGAGCAACCAATGAAGCCGAAACAGGGGCGTTGGTGCAAGACATAACATCACTCTCGTTCTGGTAACAACGGAGAGTTGCCGTCGAGATCGTATCGGGAGTTGGTGGCATACCGTTGTCGTTCAGGATACGAGGGGAATCACTTTTAACATTGCCGAGTGAAAGCGACTCGCGCTTGTACTGCTTGTTCAGGTTCTTACTTGAACGTAACACGGGTGCGCTACCGGAAGAATCAACACTAGAGCAACCGGACACACCGCGCTGGCCGTACGACTGCTCGATGCGTTGAAGAGGTGAGTTCTGATCCAGTATCATACCAGAGATGGAGTTAATGTTGGCAATTTGCTTGTGCTGTAGGTTCATAGAGCGAGCACCACGTGTAGGAGTACCAATCGACATACGCTCGTGGGAGTTCCTACCTCCGGAACGAGGGGTTATGTTCCTCGGTGATGGAGATGCATAATCCTGAGTAGGGTGGTGTGTCCTGGGAGAAAGCGGCTGGATGTGGTCATCCTCCTTCTCACCATAGACACTAGCAAAAGAGCTCTCACTCAACATGCTGAGACTGGGACTACGCAGATTCTCGGGAACATTAATGGCGTTCTCCAAAACTTCAACCTCTGTCAGAGCCTCATTAAGTTTCGGCAAGTTCATGATGCTACCAACCTTAGCTCCATTGAGATAGACGCTACGAAGATTCTCAGTAGATTCGCTGAGGTCAGACATAAATGACGGCATACGGTTGAGTGACCGCTCTTTTCTCGAGCGACCATCTGACAAGCCATTAATCTCACTGTTTATTCCCAGAACAGAGATCATATGCTGCCTTGAAGCACGATCGCGCTTAATCTGCCCCTGCTCTTCACTCACACGTCTTTGTTGTTCGTAAAGTCGCGATTCAGCATCGCGAATGGTCTCTCGCTCCTTCAGAAAGTTCTCAACCTGTGATTCAAGCATGACAATCATAGCGACAGCTTCTTCCACAGCCTTGTCACGCTTCTCGAGTTCTTCGATCAACTTATCATTCATCTCTTCCATTTGACGCTTTTCGCCCTCTACAGTCTCTAGTCGAGACTCGAGGGCCTGTTGCCGCTCCCGGCGGTGGTACAATTCCAGTTTTAAGTCGAAATTTTGTTTGTGAAGGGTAGTAACGGTCTCGTAGAATTGTTAGTACATAAATTGTCATGAATGATATAGCAGAGGATGTTATCAAGCTTACCACTTCCATCTCCTTTACTCCCATTCCCAGACCCTTTTTCGTGTTGTCACCATCTACGGCTTTTGCAGGCGTTCCACGATCACGGCCGGGAGTTGACATCCTTGAGGGAGATCCAGTGAGTCTAACATCCAGATGGCTCCCAAGATCGGGTGTTCTCCGTGAACTCAGTTCCCCTTCCTTTCGTTCCTTGTCCAACTTTTCTTGAAGATATGACGACATGGCGCTTGGTCTCAATTCGAGACTACCTTCTCTGGGTTGTGGCGACGGTCTAGGGCTGTGGACAAGCACAGGTTTAGAACTACTAGTGCTTGATAGTCTGTAGGCGATTTGTGTGGAAGAAAGTTGTGGTGAGCTCATGGAATGCGTGCTAGCATTACTAGATTGCGGCGTCGGCAAGCGGGCAAGTGAGTTGACGGTCGCAGACCGAGAGTAACGAGAAGTGTTTCTCTGGAGTTCCAGACTGGCTAATGATTGTGAAGAATCCATGGCGAATATGTAAGAGAGGATGAGATATAGTGTCTGAAAGTGTACAGTCAGGTATGACCGATGGCTTCTTCTACCTGCAAGACCAGTATTCGTAACGGCGAACACGGAAGCACCCTGGACTAGCTGTGAGCTGAGCGCTGAATCACTGTCAGGGAGAGCAGAAGGAAAACCACAGAACTCTGCGCGATGAGTACGTAAAAGCAAGAAATGGGAGTGTAGCCTCTGGCGTTGAGTGGCGTAGATCTAAAGCACTAATGTCGACAAGATAGAAATAGCAAGCTTGGTTACGGAAACTTGTATATCGATGATGCAAACAGTGACTGGTAGTTCTGTGTTCTCTTGAGCGTAAGTCCGTATCCACAGACTAGTCAGTTGTTTTGTGGCTGTATGTATTCAATGCGCTTGCGTGGATTTATGTAAGTGATATGTGAGGAAAAGTCCGGGTTCTATGCGTCTTCAAGGACCCAGAATCATGGTCTTGTAAGTGCTGGCGCGCAAGTTCACAGGCTAGAAAAAAAAATAATGGGAAACCTGACAAGACCAAAGAAGCCAGGAAACGAGAAGAACAAAAGAGAAATCTCAGTCGATCCGATCACAAGCTTGCGACACGTCAGGAGTCGTTCAAAATGAACATAGCACGAGACAAGAAACAGGACTTCAAATAGGCTTGCGCCAAAGTCACAAAGTGAGACAAGAGTAATGGACTGTGAGTAGCAGAGTGACCCTCTAAAATCGAAATCAAATATAGCCAGGGGCATCTGCTCGGAAGAGGGCGGAGAGACAGGACCAGGATATTGGTACAAGGGTCTTTGGCTGGAACCTCTGAATGTGTCAGGGGTTGTTAAAGTGTTGATCAAAAAAGAAACAGGCAAAATGAGCTACAGGAAAGCATAAGCCACTTGTGTCTAAGAATATCTTTGATATCTTGTGCGCCGTAGCGGCAAAACCTCTCGGTGTGTTTTATGCTCAAGGCACAAAAAATCAATTTCAAGATGGAGATTTCCATATAGTTAGACTTGTTTTGGTGTGCTTCTGCAAATCAAAGTGATATGTTATGTATAGAATAGAACAAGCAAACATAAACTTACTCCTATCTGGTACCTGCCAAGATTAACAGATCAGCAAACGGAAGAATGGTAGTCGAACCCTCAACCCCTCACAGAAGGGCTATGCAAGCAAGCAACCCGTAGACTATACGACCCGGGGGAATGCGATCCGGGGCCTTGTTCCTGTGGGTTCTTCGGTCTACTTAAAATGTGGGCTTTTCTTGAGCCAGACGGGAAACCCCGTCAGTTATCGGTACTGGTTAACGATAACCCTGAGGCGAAAGTAAATACCGTTCAATCAAGCAAATCGCGGTATGGAAAGGCTGACATGCATCGGAGTATGCAATTATGGACCCTTAGTACGGTAGAGCGCGCGCGGGGGGGGGAGAGGGGGGCACCAAATCAGTCGAACGGAATATGATGGTAGTTTAGGAAGACACAATACGATGCAGAACAGTCGGTCGCTAAGATGCAGTGATGGCTGGGTTTAATAGTTATGGTATGAATCAAAGTCGCATCCTGTAGCGATATTGAATAATTACGGGAGTCTAGCTCTAAGTCTGGCCTGGAGCTCTAGGCAACTGGCGTTTTGGCTGGCGGTGGATATTTATTGTCACAGTCATTATAACTGATATTGTTGTTGTGAGGGTTGAACCACCCGGAATGCTATAAATTTCAGTATGTCATGCTGATTTCTGGAATGCTGTCGGGTCGCTCTCCAGGGAAATGGTTGGCATCCAGCTTCATGCCAAGCGCGACTATTGGGCTGATGACGGCAAAGTATGGCTATGGACAGCCTATCGATTGCTGAGAGGCATCGGATTATTTATATTGAATGTCGTACAAACATTGGCTATGGCGCAAAGCCAATGAGCAGTGGGATGTCAAGAGAGGCCAACCAGATCGCAGAGCAATCAACGCGGCTCATTATTGGGATGCCATCATTTGCAAAGATTTCTAATAGCAACTCTACCGCTCTCGACGGTGGAATGCTACTTCCCTTAGTGTCACAATGATTGGTCATGCATATTGTGTTTGGCAGTTGCCTTCAACATGTGGCTAGTAACACAAGATTATCAAGTTTATCGCCACAATATCACAGCAATTCATGAAGCTTCCAATGTTAACAATCGTGTTCCAAAAAAGGCTAGACGTTGTAATTGACAGCCGTTTACAAAATTAACATCAGTCTTTTGTCCCAAAAGGAGGGCACTGGCAGTCTAACCTAAGGCATCATAGCGTTGCAATATAATCCTAAACATGCATACTGGTTCCTGGCTAATGCTGCGATGTTTGAATTCAAGCTTAGTCGTTATGATCAATATGGATATATGCCAACTCATATCATGATATATCTCATATGGTCTTTATCATCACCGCTCGCCAACATCAGATACTGACCCAAATCAGCCCACGCACATCTTCGACGCATCTCGATATCGCAACCCCTGTATCAAGCAAATCCTTCCATCACCTCCATCTGTCAGGGCATAAATGGAGTTTGAGTGTTCTCGTGATAACACCCTTGTACTCTGCATAAAACTTCAGCTCAGCTATGGTTTTTGGTAATGTGCAGGCTGGCCCCCTTCTTCTCCTGCCCGCCCCCCTCAACAATAAGAAATAGACGTGACCAGGATAGGGGATGAGGGGCAGAACGAGGTTCTTCTCATCCATCCGAATATTTCATATATGTATATTATCCTCTTTGAAGGGACCACGGCGGGGAATCTCGTCCACAAGTAACCGTAATCATAAGAACAATGTGATAGTGCTCCCTTCGGCCTCTCCTTGAATCTTGTTCCTCTCCTTCATTGTTTCGCCCTAGCTCCCTCTATCCACTTTAGAAGCAACAACGAGTTGATGACTTGATCAATAAACTTGAAATAATTACGGTAAATACAGGGAAAAATCACTATCTTCAAATACAGCCTGAGATCCCAGATCTAACCAACTCCATTTCAAAAAAAAAAAAAAAAAAAGTCGCTCAATCTGTACCTGCCACGCCATTGGATGCAATTGTCCACCATCTTTTCTTGGTTTCGGGGCCAATCGCAGCTCGTTCCGGTGTGATGGGACCATGGCTTTCTCTCTTGTATTCGCCAAAGCAGGACCAGACCCACTCTAGGGCGCAGACGCGCACTCAGATTGTAACAAAAGATCGACCCAAGTGAGCGTTTTTTTAATTCTCCCTCGTTTTCTTTTCCTAAGTCGGGGGGCGGGAGCGAGGGGGGCGGGTGGGTAAGGAGAGAGGGAGTTATCCGGAAGGTAGCATTCTGTGGCTGGTATGCATATGTCAAAATGAACATTGATCTGTTTTGTCATGGAGACAACACAATAGAGATGTTGGTATCGAGAAGGCATTGCTGCTGTGATGGTTGGATACATGTGCGAATTCGAATATTTCCAACTTGCTTGCCATTTGGTTCAGGAACAAGGCATTATTGTTTGAACGTGATAGGCCAGGGAGTCCTCATTGGTGACTAAAGTAACGCTGGAGCTTCTCAAAATAAACAAACTGACTTCCATAAGGAAATTCTGATCCACTGTCAACTCTGGCTTGAGACCGAGTTCACTTCAGTTTGGTTCCACCGATGCATATCCAACAGTTTAAGCTATAGATACACTGAGACTTGATGTTTATCTATCACCAAAAGCAATGACATTATCAAACTAGTCACAAAAGAAAACACAATCCCACCCCAGAGTTGAACCAAAAGTACTATAAAGACACTTGTTATAGCCTCCACCGAGAGGACTTGACCTTCCCCCTCATCACAAAGACACAACAATGCCACATTCTTGGATATCACCAGTTGTCTCAAATAAATATCTCTGTGTCCTAGGTCTATAGAATACTACCCACCATCTACAGACGCCTTGGCCCCTGCGCGTTACATCAAGATGTTTCTCCAATGACTTATTTATACTTGTGCTATCCCGCTCTCCCGCGTTGAGAATACATGGTTTATGCACAGAAACATCCGACGAAGAAGGTTGCAGGTACCAACTCAAAAACACTTTGAAACGATCATTATCAGTTCGCACTATGGCTAGATGCAATCATGATCACGAACATATTGAAACAACAATTGCTCTGTACCAGACATTGAGCTTGAATCACATGGTCCTCACCACTTCTGAATCATCTTAAAATTTCGTTCTTTACCACGCGATGACAAAAGACGCTCGGCCTTTTTTCCATCTCAAGTTCAACTCTATTTCATGCCCGTGCCACCAACTCCCTATCTCGTAGCAAATGCCCTAGCAAATTTTACTTGATCTCGTCTGCGTCATATCGACAAGCTGACAGGAATACACTTTTGCCACAATTGTCGCTTCAGAAGTGAATAATTTTATAATGAACTATTTACCATTGCCAAACGAACAGAAGCCGTTGCGTCTTATATGGTCACCCATATTACCAAAGCATTATTTTGTTGGCAAAGCAAGTCGAGTTGAACAGTATATAATGATAATGAATTGCAATTAGAGGATCATTATCTCCTAAATCGCAATTGGTTGACATAAGATTAAAATTAAACTTAAGCAAAGTGGTTGCAGCAATCAGCACAAATCCATGCACCTTTTCTTGTCCATATGATGACAAGATATATGTGAACATATATTAGGGTTATATACACAAATATCCAGCAGATCATATATCACGTGATTGTACACATTCAACGGCTACCCGGGGCATGAGACATAATCAACAATTAAAATATTAAAATACATTTAGAATTACAGATTATCAATCCCCTAAACGCCACTCTAACGTCAAACAAACAAGATAATCTACAGTTCATCTTTTTGCTGATGATACTCCTCCTTGCTGCCTTTAGCCTTCTCATCAGAGGCCTGACTGTCTGAGGCATCTCGAGTCACGCCATTGTGACTTAGAGTCTCTTGAAGTGTCTTGATATGATCCTTCAACCAAGAAGGAATCTTTTTTCCCGAGCGAACATAGTTGCGCGCCATTTCCATATGGGCGTTAAGCATATCCTCGAGCTCTTCAGTGGAGAGCGCGGCCTGCTCTACAGTGTCGGCCGGAATGTCAACAACGACTTCAAAGTAGTCATCATCTAAACCATGACCACCAAGGGAGTCAACAAGTTTTTGAAGTGCCTGTTTCCTTTGCTCGATATCATCTGTGTCATCCTGTTTGTCCTTGGAAGTCTTCTGGGCCTTTTGGGCCTTGACCTCGGCCTCATGCTTTCTGGCCAAACCGAAAGCCGCTTCATTGGCAAGTCTCTGAGCCATAGCCTTGAACTCGTCTTCCGTAAGTTGCGAAATTTCATTAGCATCCATTTCAATCATGATAAAATCCTCATCAGTAGATGATTTGGTCTTGATATCAATCAATGGAGCGATTTGTTGGCTTTGATATTCAGCCTCACTGGCTTGCCGTTGTGCAAACCATGTCTCCGCTTCTTCTTGCGACAGACCTTCGGGGGCAATGTCCCTACATTGGATCAAGTTGGCTGCGACTTCATTTTGGGGAAGGAAGGCAGCATCTTGACAGAGGCGTGGGGTGTTGACAACCATAAGATAGGAACAGGTAGTGATCTCCTTAATCCAAGCGATGCTATCATGGGATGCATTAGGATCACAGTGGTATTGAATCTCAATGGTACGTTCACGGTGAGTTAAATCACACATAGTACCGCCTGTGAGTTTGTGGACCAAGAACCGTTGGTCCCCTTTCACTTGCATATCAGTAGTTGATGATTTAATATCCTCTGCACCTTTTTGCCACTCCTCATCTAGCCAGTTCCCATCTTCATGGTGGTGTTTGCTGGTACGCCCAAGGACATAGGCAGCCATATGCGGGTCCGGAACCGGTGGGGCATAACCCGGTGGCTGAGCTTGAGCATGAAACTGCACAATGTAGCTATCATAGCAGTATTTGTAACTCCACCAACCAGACATGAAGTAAAGACATTCGCCATCCATAGATTTCAAAATGTTCCAGCCGACTTCTGATGCACGAGATATTTCCTTTGCTTCATTTTCGCGGGCACGTTCGGTCGCCGTGGCATTTTGGGACTCCTCCGGTGCAATCATCGGAATCGAACAAAGATATTCATCCAAGCCGACATTAAGAATCTCGTATGAGTTGTTTACAAGATCTTCCGATTCGCTATTTTCATTGACTGGCGATGCGCCGGGTTGGGCAACGTCAGAATTCGAGGTGGAGTGGGTGGCTTCGGATGCGCCAGATGGTAAGGTGTCGCGCTGGCCCTTCGCAACCAACGCATTGGCTTCGAATCGAGAGATATATGAGTTACTAAAAACTACATCATACTGCGATAAAAAAAAAGTTAGGTTACTGGTTGTTTGTACGAGTTCTTAACTGTGGGAATGGACTGCGATGGCGCATACCTGAGGATAGGCGAATACGTCATTATTGATGGAGTGGAGGGCTGTTACTGTCGGCACTGCAAGCCCAATGACAGGGAATAATGAGTTGTACCGAACCATGATGTTTATGGCTTCGCGATACCAAAAATTAAAGATTATGAAGATCACGATAGCATACTCAATTTCGTCTGTGTAAGCCTACGTTATGTAAAGGCAAAATGGCCCCAGTTCATGGGTTAGCCTTACCGATTACTAACACATTAGGGTTACACAAACACAAAAACTAGGGTCACTGGGTCTTATCGAAAGTCAACTTTAGGTAACTAGCCAATACTTGTAGTTGATGATTGACAACTCGATGATATCTCATTTTAATTGTTTCGAAAATAATGAATCTTGGCTTTGTTAATACTAGTTGATCACAAACCTGGCACATACGACCATAGCCTGTGCAAAATACGGGGTCCAGTCTGCTCCCCCATAGTCAAGCCACGGAGCGCCGGATTAGTACTACGGTGGGTGACTACGTGGGAATACCCGGTGTTGTATGTTTTTCTTTTTTTGTCAGCCATAATTTTCTGTATTAAATATACAAAACTTACTTCTGTCTTTCTTTTGCTCTACATTACTTGATTTCATGTACATGAATAATAGTCTCGCTTTGCCATGCGCTCATGGGCCACCCATAGCTTCATCTCTATTATAATGTGCACATCCATATCCAGTTGGATGGTATGTGATGATATACTCTCTGGATTTTAACCTTTATCACTTGGTTTTGATACGGGAGATATCTTGTTAATGTTAAATTCTAACTCAGCCATTACCACAGCTTATCTGTTCTTTAAAAGTCGGACCAAAGGATAGAGCTGAAATGAAGAGTTCATTCGGAGATGATGCTATGTTTTCCCAACAAGACTCAAACTGTAACCTCAGATACAGCTATTTAGAACTGTTTATCCTCGAGTGAAGGTGAATATCATACTTGAGGATATTGATATCTTTCGCTGGGTACCTGAGTCTTGCATAACTTCAAATAAAGCTGGAGTTACGCAGTATTCAATAGTTTAACAGTTAAATAATGCGCGTGCCAAGATCTTGGATATGTGATCTAACTTGAGTGTGGCAATCCTTTCATCAGAAAATGATTGTCTGATAGGTTAAGCTGGGGAACAACAGGCTTCTTGGAATTTCTGTATTCCTCAGGTGGAGGTGCCACAATATACTCAATGAAGATCTAGGACAATACTGCTCACTCATTTCTACGAGACATAACAGAAATGCACCTGAAATCTATGTCATAATATTACTTTCGGGAATTCCAAGTCATCTCGGAGGCCCTCCAATGTATTCCAATGTAGGAAAACATGTATAATGCATCAACTCATACTTAAGAAACATTGTTTACCTTGTTAGTACCAATTGAATATTGTATATTCTTCGCCACAGTACTGCTAGATATGAGCAGATACCGCTAAATCTGGAATCATGCTCCAATCTCAAGCAGAAAAAGCACAATTACATGTACGGTGAGTGCTGGCTGACGTCTACCTGACTCCTAAGCAATTTAGCGAGTCTATTTCTGCAGGTTCAGTGCAGCATGTAGCATGTTCCCCTCTTTTGAAGGAACCTCCAGAACACTTCCGATATGCACCTTGTTGACCTCTCAGGAACTAAAAATTTCTATCGGACGCGACGCATCAAGTCCCACATAAGGGGTAAGGCATCGTGCGCTTTACAGTTCACCAGAACATGTGATTGTTTCGACCAATGTGGGTTTACTCATGAGAATCTATCTGATGACCCATCATTTGTGTTATCTATGTACTCTTATTGAGTGACGTGGCAGCATCGAAGGATGTGTCACTCATAGACATTGAAAACCAAAATAGGCAACCGTATAAATTCCAACAATACTGATTGGGCAACTAAGACGGATGTTGAATGGCTTGACCAACTGACCAATTGGATTCCACTTAAATATCTTAAATAGTTGTAGCGAGTGCGGGTTGTTGGGCCAAGGGTTGGACGGGCGGATTCTCTGGCGGTTTGGCTTCACCGCCTTTTAGATAGGTTGCTTTGGGCGCGAATGATATGGATGTTTGTATACTTTTGGTTGGGTATTGATTGGGTTACGGGTTTGGGTTAGACGGACGGATACATGTTGTTGGGCTATAAAAGATAGTATGGATTTGAGGATCGTGTGAGTATGAACTCTAAAATGAAAGGGGTTGCTCTATCATTTGATTTCAATTGCAAAACTTGCAATGCCATGGACTAAAAATATAGAGTCATGATAATTGTTGACTCTACAAAATTGCTATCATCTCTAAAATCACAGTTTTTATGATCATATACGAACTACGGTTTGACGACCTTTGTGATGACCAAAGTACAAAAAAACAAATATTGTCATCATCCAAATCCCCGAATTTTTCTGTTTACTTATGAGCTTTCGCGATGTCAGTGACTTCTCAAATGTATATCTACCCATCCATTATCCTAATGAACCCACTCAAGGTACCATTGCATTCGCAAAGATCGAGTCTTCTCACGTATACATTTCACTATCTCCTACTCGGCGCCGACATGATGCCGTCACCAACGGCCAAAAGCCATAAGGGAGTAACCAGCATAACCTTGATGATTGATTTGTTGGAAATTTCTTATAGCTTTGTTTTCGAAACCCGTGTTATTAATTTCGTAAACTGGAGCCATTCACAACTTCATTGAAATTTGTGTTTTTCTCTTTGTTTGCAGGGGTTTACCATTAATATCGATATAGGGCACAGTACCACTGTAAAACTTGTTCATGGATGGTTTTTGTATGGTCATCAGTAAATGGATTGCAGGTGAGGGAGTTATTGGATTCTGGATGCTCCAAATTCCAGAATTGAATCAGGACTCTTGCATAAGTCACAGGCTGAGTGTCGTCATAAAGGCCAGATTCAACAAGAAGGATCTATCGTGAAGGTCATGCCATGGTGGGATTCTTGTTTCGATTTTCTCATTCGGAAACGTTTTTTTTGTTTTGTTTTCTCGTCATAGGTCATAGCGGTGGGTTTGAATAACACTCAACCTCAGAGGTTGAAGGTATGTACTTCTTGCGGAAGAGATGCGAACTCTGTTGCCTAAGTGTGATGAAATTCTGTCTGGGCGTCAAAGACTGAGCATGTGAACAGGAATCCCGTGTTCCGGTGGCTACAACTTGGGCGTTCATGCTTTTTTTAACACTTTGTGACTTTGCTGTTGTGGGTACCAAACACGGCGCTTAGAAGATCTATTTTGGATTGTTTCTTTCGCCAATCTCTCTCAAAAGTACTTTCCACTAGGCGCTCAAGAAAGCCCTATTCTCAGAACATCTCCTTTAGCACAAAGTCTTACTGCTTGAATTGATGCTATTCATACACTTTAGGCGGGACAATATGCACTTGTGCAGTGTGGGGGCATGGAATCAAATACGACGTCTTGTTTTTTTATGTGCGTGAGATTGGTGGTTGTTGGATCGTCACTCCGCGGAGGTGATAAAGGCCCATTAGGAATGGCTCCATATCAAAGGTGTGGTGGCCACCCAGGCAAAATGACGTAGTGATATCAATCAAGATCCAAAAGCCTGGGGTTGATAATAACTAAATTGCTTACCTTTTAGACTGGACTTGACAGCAAATGGGTCAGATAATCTCATATTCGTTGTGTCCATAGTGGATGTTCATAGTTTAGATGCGCGAGACAATTATCATTGAATAAATCTGTCATCGGTTTCATTATGGAATATTTGTTTTCATATAAACAACAAAAATGACATGTCGAACGGTGAAGCAACCACTTCCTCACATTTTTTTTTTCATATTGATGCCATGAGATTAGCATCATCATCTAGGATCTGTCTGTCAATGAAGATCTGTACTGATACAAAGAGAGATCCTTCATTGCACTCAAGAACTTGGATTATGAGACTGCAGATCTATTCTGAGGCTCCATGGATATAGGCGGTTTACATTATCTGCGTCAGTAATTGCCACTGACTACAGACACTCGTCTAATGTTTTCTTCGGTGGCGAATGTCAAGCTATCAGATGATTAGAGGGTTCCAGTTCTAGTGTATATATGCTAGAAAGCAGTCGTTTTTCAACGTTGCAACACAGAATCTGACGCTCGTTGTGTTGAGACTTGGTATATCTCACTTTCTATCTACAATAGATAAAATTCCAATCAACTGTCTATGCTTCAAGAAAAATATCAAGAAAACATGACATGTAAAGGACAATATTAGCCCCATAATCGTTGATAAAGACGGCAATGCTCAGTATCACCGTACAGATGGTTTTGTGACCAAACAAGGGGTTAAGAGCTAACATGTACATTCTGTATTTCGGCAGACACACCAATCGGCAGCTTTCACCATTCCATGATAACTATTACGTTATTGCTGTTATCGCCAGTCTGTCTCTTCTGATATTAATTCCAGACTCGGAGTCATTCGCCACGCACAATCCCGAATTACGATATGCACCCCCTTCCCGTTGACCCAGCTCCAAAGAATTTACACCTGGTACAAAGCCGACAAAAGAAAAAGAAAAACATCGGTCTGAATTTCTGTATCCACACACATTCACATCAAGTTACGCCGCCCTTTCCGCCGCCACCACCCGCCCGCATTGACATGCCGACCGATCCCGTTCTCCACCTTACACTTCACCGTGAACTGCCCCACCCCCTTCGCTTGGCAATCCCGCCGACCAGATACCTTAAATCAAGAGGTGCTCCGGACTGTTGAAATTTTACCCACAATCAGCCAAAGGCTAGGAGATGTAGGTTTTCCACCAACCAGATGGCACCGATGCTTTGCTGCAGGCGCTGGCTCTACCTGCAGCTTAGCGAGCCACCAGTTGCATGTTGTGCCAGGATATCAAGAGGTAAACACTCATGTTTTTTTTCATCGCCAAGTTAACCTGGAGACCTGATTATCGAGTGCATTTGCAGTGCAGCCGTCCTGCAAACCAAATGCATGCATCAACGCTTACATGAAGAAGCAATGTCTTCACCCTGGAAATGCCCCCCTCCTCTTGCCTCCTCATAAAAAAAAGACTGGACATCCCGTGCCAACGCAGCATCCGGCGGGTTCCCGAAGGACGCGATGTGGATGGGGGGTTATCGTCCTATCGCTGATCTCCGCATTTAGGCGACAGAGTCTGGACTTTGGATACGGTTGTTTAATCAAAAGGGAGCATCACACATGTATCGCCTATGCAGTTCTTCAACCAAGAACCAACAAAAAGCTAGACCCCGCTCTTCTGCGAGCAAGAGCATACCCGAAATGTTAAAATGTAACTGGTCCCTGGCCTGGCTCCAGCTTGAAGAGGTTCATCTCTGGGGTCATCTCTGCAACAGCTATTCATAATGTCTACAAACTTCTCGACGTGACCTAGATATCCCCGCCATCTCAAATTTCCCCTGTAAAATTTGGACGCAAAGGCTAGTCTTCAACGGCTTTCACTGTTCCAAGTGACCCCGAGACTACCACCATTCGTCTCTACTGCGGCGCATAAGTACGGTTAATGACCGAAAACCCTGCAGAACTAAGTCGGTCTGTCGGATTTCCAGGTCTCATGATTTGATAAGAGACGGAAAAAAAGACATGCTAGGTCTGCACACTAGGGGAACCATCTGTATAAGAAAAAAAGACTCATTATGAAACCTATCCACTTTGTGGAGATTATGCAAGGTTGACAACTGAACGGTGACAGTGCATAAACTTTTGTTTCTCATGCCCAAACAGTGACTTGGTCTTGCGTACATCAGTGCAAAAAAGAACCCCATCTGCAGCTTAGATCGTAGAGCATAGTTGGGATAGCATTTAGTACGGATTGATATCATTTGGTGGCAATGGAATAATCTTCAGGTCTTCTACGGCGGACACTAAGCCACTTTCGACACTACGCCTTTGTCATTTTGTTAGTGCCGGAAAGATGGACAATAGTGAGCTGTCCCGAGCTAATGGATGGTTAACGCCAAATTCCCAAATGCCCGGAATACACTGCCTCAGCTGACAGCATGCTTATGAATTGGTCACTAGACCATCATGGGCTATATGCGGCATGACTATACTTTGAAAGCTTGAAATTGGGCATAGAAATGGATTAAAACCAAGCCTTCCTCAGCCATAGAACGCCCGTATCTTAGTGTTGGTGTGATGCTAATGAAATTTTGTTAGTTATATACCGTGTGAGTAACATTAAACCTGTTAGGGTTATAAAATACACATATACAATTTTGGTCCACCCTCTATCTCTATAGACAATGCAATGGTGTTTCTTTTTGTCAGATTCACACACACCATCCGAATATCTACACCATGGCAAACAACACCCCCAACATCACGAGCTTCTCTTCCATGCTTGTGATTCGACTGAGAAGTTTCACAAAATACCAACGAACTTGATTTGTTTTCTAAGCGGATGCCCGCATCAGATATGCATGCGGTTAGGAATCAGAAACCCGCAGTAGCTCATGTAACGTGCGAGTGCAAGGAGGCCCAATGTTGCAATGGCGGCTCGGTCTAGATAGTTATCTTGCAATTAGTTTGCCCATATATGAGCCGGGATAGTGAAATGAATCTATGTATATTGATTATGGAGATGTTATTGATACCGATGACCGAACCGTGAGACCCTAAATTCGTGTCCAGTGTTGGACTGGGCTACTTTAGATTATGTACCCTGAGATGAATCATCGTGCTGATCGATAATCCATATATAAAATGCATGTAATTTGATATAAGCTCATAAAGTCAAAGTTGAGGTGAGCAATGTATATATTGACTTCCTTCGCCCAAGACGTGGAAATGAATATATGCTTTCATGCAATATAAAAGTCAAGATAATCTGTGAATAGCCACTGCTCAGATCATGATCTAAGCCAAATACGTATAAGTGTCATCCATCGACATGTCGGTAGCTTCTTCCATGGTGGATGGCAGTGCATCAGAACAATACGACATCCGGCTGCAACTAGCGCTCCCGATTAATCTTATTGTAACATGACTGTCAAGTGAATGGCCACGAGAGGTTCACAACTCTTGGAGTAGATCGACTATAGACCAGGTTTTGATATAATGTTTAATAGCTACAGTCATGTACCATGCTTGTAGAGTTTCCCAAAATGTATACATACACTAACAAACACAACAAATGCAGAAAACACTATTATTCGTTTCGAACGGCCGTGTGCTCCAATTTGTTTGTTTGTGTCTCGTTGACCTTGTCTTCGATATCCCAATCCCACCAATGACAATGGCAGTGATGGGTAAATATGGCTCGGCTTTCCGTGTTTGTATAATTTAGTCTTCCTACCACTTCTAGCCAACACTGGGCTCCCGTTCCCCCCACGTCCTTGGTAGACGCTAAATAAGTGTTAGTTCGGGGGTGTTAATGCCATCTACCGGCCTGACAAGATCGAAAGACGTCTCTTTGGGGTTTACCTTGTTCGGACTTTGACCAGGGTGGTTTGGTGAAGTTGGGACCAAAGGGAGAGAAGAGTGAGTTCTTCTCCTGTTTCAAAACAAGAGGTGTTTGTTAATGCATTAATTTTTTTTGTTTTCGTAATTTTGAAACCACATGGAATGAACCCTTTGAATGGGATCAATCAGCAGGGTATTGTTGATATGAATGTAAGGGATGGGTCAAGCTCAAGATGGTAAGCTTTGTTGAGTTGGACTATATTTGACCATTATCAAGCATGTGTACAACATTAGGTTTCTGGAAAAAATTTAGGCAAAATGTATGTTTAAAGAACTTCACCTATAGACCTAATGTCTATTATTTTAAAGTACTAAATACTAAACAAGTGTATGAAAGGCTGAAGTTAACTTGGCCACGATCAGGTACAATATAGGTGGGTTAGTCTTGATAATCAAATAAATACATATCCAGCCACTTGATGCACGATCTAAATGTAATGATGCCAGCTCATGCCACCAATAATCCCACTTCCTCGCCAAACTCGTGATGGTTCCATTTCCTGCTCGCTAGCACTTCGCTAAGAAGTGGCAGCAGGCCTGCAGCCGACGATCCATAGCTCGTCGGATTATCATGAACGTCTCCGAATTTAAATCTGCAACAGGATTTTGACGTAGTCTCGATCGTCTAACCTTGGTGTCGCAGCCCAAGGTCCAGACCGAACTCGCTCTTTGATAAGGTTGATGACTTGAATGTGACAAGTGAAAAATGCTGGAAATCCATGACTGTAAAGACTTTTTTTTCTTTATGCTTCCATGATATTTGGTTATTTTGACCTTCAGATGAGATACAACTCATTCTGGACATACGATATAGATATGTGAAGTCAGAACAAGCATGTATACCTTGCTTTGCGTGGTCCATACACCCACTTTTAATGTACCGTCGACTACACTGAAAATAGAATCGATCTGCGTGTTAATGTCGAAGATTGCTGAAACTTGTTTACATGTTTATAATGATAACAGAAAGAAAAAAAAATCCTAACGATGTTATTTGTATTGGTTAACAGGCTACGTGGACCGGTCAAACGTCTGTGGACATGCAATATGTACTTCAAATTCTTTTGTATGCAACTTTGAAATGTACTAGAGCGCACACTGAGTGGGTTCGCGGGAAACCTAAAGTCAGTGCTATGCAGAATGAGGGGTTAAATGTGCAAGATATCATTATTGTGAGCGAGATATGTAAAAATGCATGGGCACAGGGAGAGATAGCGGATGGGGATTTGAGTGGACACGTGCAGCTGAGAGAAAAAAAAGGAAAAAAAAAAGTTTAGTAACAATCTGGACTAGTTGGTTAAAGTGAGTACGTAGACGAATGGCCAGAGGGTGCGTACTCATGCAACAAGCATCGGTGACTGCATACAGCTTGTGACTAGACCTGGTCTCTACCTGGTCAAACTAGACCATTCAGCAGTTATCATAAGAAAGAGTCCCTGTCACTCAATAAGGGGATTGTCAGGAGCGTATAGGATGAAATTGAGGGAGGGGAAAGTTATTGCATACGGAGAGAATCAAGCCCGCAACCCCGCACCGGCTCACTCACGCGAGACTTCCGGAGGCGGTCAGGCTTGAGATGCCGAAAGGTTGAAGGGTGGGTTCGTAAAGGAAATACACTAGCCAAGAGCTTAAGCATGTTAACTACGCTAATGACTTGACCGCAAGAAGCTTGGTAGTCCACTCAAGTAATTTGATGACGAGCTTGGCATGAGGAAGGGCATTACAGCAGAACCATTACCCAATAAGTCAGAATGATATCAAAGATATCAAAGCTTGCGGCGGAGTATGTTGCTTTGCACACTTATACAGATCGTGTTAAGGTAGAACTATACTTCTTTGGGAGTTCGTTGGAAGTGAACAGTGCAGGAAAAACGGGAACAAACAGGGGGAAGAACAGAACAAGACTATTGTACAAACCTTGAAAGACACTAGTCTTTAATGCCCGGCTCAAGACTCTAGGGCGATATTATGTCGCCGGTATAGATTCTCTTTTGTCAGTGTCATTACGAAGCACCAACCCCATGGCCATCTATAAACTCTTACAAATTGAGACGGCTAGCTCGGTAGCGTGATGACGATGAGGTCCGCTGCAACAACTAAGTCCCAAAGCATGGACCAAGGTTACGTTTAGCAGGAAGCGCTGTCTCCGGATATGAATCGCCACTCTTTTAATCCAACTTATCAGTAAAAGATCGTAGAGAAGAGGCATAAACTATACCGCTCACGATGCTTGTGCGTGCATACACAGCGACTTGAAGGTGCAGCGGCAGTACAGGGTATTGTAAGAGGGCCGCTGGGATTCAGCAATCGTAGCATGTTGGCTGCTATGGTCGTGAAGACACAGGCAAGTTTCACTTGATAGAGGAGTGGCAAGAAAGGAAGCTGAACACTGCAATGGAACGTGGCGGGACCTCCCCCTTCCCATCAAACAACTGGTGTACCCGCCGAACAAAGCCAGTCACGGCTCTCCAGATCGACCGACAGGCAAATCGGAGTTGAGAACAAGGAAAATCGATGACAGCCAGTCAATCTTGCAGTTTCAAGAACCAGCCAATGGCCTAGAGGTCACTCTTGCATGCTTGGCTGCAGAGACTTCTGGGGGACAGAGAGCCGCCTGCGTTGAGAACACATGCTTCATATAATTTTTAACTCGGTACAGCAGGCGGTCATCTGCTCTATCTGCCTTGAGGATTAACAGCTGGGCAGATGTGAGATTCTTCATCTGTCCATGGTCTATTTGACTCTTTTGACCTTATTGTAAATGTGAACTTTTGGCCCACTTTCCGACCTACTGGAACACTTGCCGGACAGGGATGTAAGCTCCCAAGAGTGAACCCCGAAATGTGGGCCTAACCATTGTACCCAACGACATAATGTGAATAACGCAGGTGCTTGCACAAAGTTATTCTCTCACCTTCCATATGGTGAATCATCCTGTAGTCTTCCGAGTGGTAATTCATGAAAGTTGACTGCGAAGACAAATTCTCCCCCTTCTACTCAAGTGTTTATTTCATGAAAAGAAATCATTATATAGTTTCATCACGAGCTGAATAGCATGTCCTTTCTATAAGATACACAGAATAAGTTAAAGAATCAATCCTCAAAAGTGCAATCTGACTTCTATAACTGGTAACCTTAAGTCCGTCCAGCGAGCACTGAAGACCCCGGTCACTAGAACTACATCCGCCTTTGCTTATATCTTACACCCCAAACCTAAAGTCCCCACCACTCATAACCCCAGAATCCAGCATTTGCCTGTCTTGTCTATAAGACCTTCGCAATCCCATCCTCCACAACTTTTTGGCATCCTGCCTCTCCTCTCTTCCCTTTACTTTTTCACATTAACCAACTCTATTCACGACAATCATCTCAATACTCTAACTGATTCCTTCTTCGTTGCTGTTTAATCGACATTATTCTTTTCTTTTTTCTATCCATCTTTCTTTGACTTTGCCTTTCTTCTCTCGTCTATTGGTCGTTCGTGATCATAGCGCCCTTCTTCAACAATCTTGTGACCCTTCTTTCCGCACCGCATTCGCTCTTTCTATTGTTTTGACGCTTGTCTGCCGTTTGACACAAGCAGTACCTACCGTTTCCTCCAGGATAACACTCTTTCTTGGAAATATATCATCTTTCTGTTGCTGAGACGATTGGATTCGAGCACGGTTTCACTACTAGTTGTTCATCTTCTCGATCTGCCATAGAAAAGTCCCACGTTCTTGATTGCAGCAAGCCTTTATCTGCATAACCCCACGAGTCACTATTGAGCAGAAACGCCAATTTGACACATAACGAAGCAGCCTCTCTTACGATACCACTATAACAGGTCTCTTCAAGATGATGCCCACTTCGTCCACGTTTACCAACTCTCCGTCAAGCCTGGCTGGATCTAAGCGTAACAGCGAGGGCCAGCTTGTGCAAAACGTTTCGACCAATTTCATGCCCTTCAGTTCCGAAGACATGGTAAGCCTCTATCTTCAAATTCATTCAGTGTTTGTGTGTACCAAACTAACATGACTTTTCATCGCAGACCCGGTCACTTTCGCAATTTGCGACTTCACCTTCTGCAGTGACCCCCACGTTTGATATGAATGCCATGCCCACCTTCAACGCTGGCAATGAATTCCTTCCCCTCTCGCCCGAGACCATGCTCATGCCGACTCTTGACTCGCCCCAATTCCTCTTCGATGACAATGCTCTTATCCTCGATCTCGTGTCCGGCAATCTGGGTTCCTCTCCCGATGAAACTTTCTTCATACCCTCTGGTCTGACCGCTACCCCGATGTCTCGTACCAACACCTTCAACCCCATGATCCAGGCGGGATCTCCCATATTCCCTCCTCACATAAGCGGCATGGAACCCTTCATGCCCTCTGACGCTATCATGCCCCCTACCAAACGCATGGCCCTCCAATCCAACACAGACTTTGTTCCTTCCACTTTCTTCAGCTCTCAATCCATGGAGCGTACCTCTTCCAACGAGTCTGCTTCTTCTTACGGTTCAGTCTCTAGCACCAGCGTCAACCAGCGCCACATGGAGAACGCCATCCGTAACAACAATATCATGCCCAAGCCTGTTGACAAGAAGCTCGCCGCTCCTTGTGGTCCTTCTCCTGCCTCTACTGTTGGACCTACCGCCATCCCCCGCAATGCGTCTCGCATGACTATGTCTTCCACCCGTCCCAACTCCTCAACCTATCACCGCCCCACCCGTGAGCGTGTCTACTGCCAGCGCTGTAAGGAGTACCCCGATGGCTTCCGTGGTGAGCATGAGCTTCGTCGCCACATTGCTGCTAAGCACGAAAGCGAAGTGAAGAAGTGGAAGTGCGTTATGCCTGAAAGCCCCACTGATTTGGTTCCTATCAATCCTCTCAATGATTGCAAGGCCTGCCGCTCTGGCAAGCATTACGGTGCCGACTACAACGCTGCTGCTCATCTTCGCCGCGCTCATTTCCAGCCCAAGAAGCCCCGTGGTAGAGCCAACTCTAATACTGACTCCAAAGCTGCTGTCGCTCAGCTTCCTTCTGATCAGCCTTCTATGCAGGAGCTTCGTCCCTTCATGGTTTCCGTGACTGTTTCCGGCAATAACTCCGACAGTGACGAGACTGATAACGAGGTCCAACAGCCTACTGAGCTCAACGCTTGGGACAACACCGCTACCTTTGGCCACGTCGGTGACATGTCGATGGATGCCCTTTACCCGTTCTGAAGAACCAGAGAGTAATGACCCTTCTCTGGACGCTTCCCTTTTCATGACTACAATGTTTTATAAACGACATTATGAGCGGTGATGCATCAGCGATATTTTTTTGTTTATTCTTTTCGAAAACATACACCATCTTTATTCATATCCAAGTCCTTTTGCGTCATGACAATACCCATCGATAAGACATGTTGAATCCTAAAATTTCCAAAAAAAAAAAATTATAACCCCCAAAAAAAAATCTCGAAAAAAGATGAAAACCACAAAATCACTCGAAAAAAAAACATACCATGACTCGGTTTTTGCAACCTTCACCCCACGTTTCGACTTGAGCGTCTGCTCCGCATCTCGATGTGAGCCGCTCTTGTTGTCGGCTGCTAGCATCCCTGGTCCCTCTCGAGGTTGATCGTTTGCTGGTGGTCTCTTCGACGTTATGATTGTTTACCACTTTTTGGGTTGATCTTGTTCTCGTCTTTTGTATGACCTGCTTTCTTTTTTCATGACTTAATATATTTTCTGCTTTTCTTTTGCTGTTTTCGCGGGTGGTAGTTGATACGTTCGTGCGTTATTCGTTTCGTTCTGTTAATCCACTACCAACTTGTTCACCGACTCACGCCTTCGCTGATGGAGACGATCATTCCTTAGCTGGTGTGCCGTTATCAGATCCGTGTCTTCGGACTCGAGTCTGTTCTGCTGCTTCGCCGACCAAAACTGTGGAGCTGCTCCAGAGCTTTGCCCTGTTGAGCGTTCCGGGTGGTTGGCAGTGGCGTGGATCACGTTGATGGCGGCTCTCAAGCTTGCTGCCGCATGTGACCCATACGTTGCGAATTTTCGATCTTTTACTTTTGCATATATCTATACACTATAAACACACGCCCCCGGCGTCTCATTTTCTTTGTCTTTCATGATGAAGATACTGCATTATTGACGGAGTTACTGTTTCTTTTGTTTATATTGATGACGGATATATGGAGTTTGGATGGATGGATGATACTTTATAGACCGGATGATAGATATACATATACTATATTAATGATATCCCTCAGGTTACTGAGATGTTTTTTGTCATTTTTAATTCCCTTTTCATGATATAACTTGTAAGAGTATATAGATGAGTGCTATGAGAGCCTAGACAAGCAGAGAGTTCAAGTAATGTTCTTGCTAATCACTAATCATTTAGCGTGCATATAAGGTGGTTAATATAATGACATCTGGAGTCTCACAAACCTCTGCCGTCATGCCTTTAACCCTCTATTGGGTTGTCCAGTGAAAGGATTGCCATGTGGCTTCACATATTCTTCACTTTGAAAAATAAAAGGGAATTTTCATAAAACCAATGATCAAGCTAGAAAATTTAAGATTACTTGAATTCGACCTATCATGTTTATATCTTAGCTCGTTGTCAAATTACCTTAGTTTACTTAGATTTTTTCTGTGCCTAGTTGATGCTAAACTCCAAGGATCGTCACATATTAGGGTATATACTCTAGGGTTATAATAATATTGTTGTCACGTGCGTAAATAAACCAAAAAATAGAGAGTTCAACAACTAGCTAGCTATGATCCTGTATTATCAGTATGTTGAGCATAATGTAATTGAGATCACTTTTTCCGAACTACACGATTCATTAACGGTGATGATTATATGATATGATAATAACCAACGGAAAATAGCGTCTGTTTACGCCCCTAGGCCCTCTCTATAGCCTCTATGTCACGATATATTATGGTCTGACACTCCGACCATGCCATCATTCGGAGCTGGTTCCTCAAACAGCAGTTCAATTTCTGTCATCCAAAGGAAGGCTTAGAATGAATAGTACGTTAAACTAATGTAAAGTTATAGTAGCGCCGTCATGCGAAGCTCACCGTCCTGCATCCGTCTTCCGACAGATGGCAATCAATGTCCTATATAGCACCAACATTTTCTTGGTTACGCGGGATTTATTCTGGAAGCACTACTTATTTCGCCATGGAAGCCCACACTACTGCACGAGATGTCAGTGCATGAGAATGATGGAAAGTCTGTTCGCTGTATTTTCTTTTCACCGATTAACATTGACCCGAAAGAACCAAAAGATTGGCAATTGGAGATCACTATAGACTGTGCTTTCCACAATCTCACGAACTTGGCTCATTACCCTGCGCCTCTTGAGCATATGTCTCTATTATTGATCTAGGCCTGACTCACTGCTCATCACCAACCCCGTAATATTAGGTAATAAGGCTCCTAAATAGCTGTAGTCAATAGAAATTTCATTATGAGCCCTGTAGAAGGAAGCAGGAGGAGCTAAAGCATTTCTGTATTTAGGTTCATTGTCTCCAGATTGCAGTCAGATGAGAGAGTCCAAGATGGCATGTGATGATTTGCCCCTGGTTCCGCTGGACTTTATTGAGTGATCTGCCGCTTCGCGAACTTTTGGTGGGCACCATTTAGGTGGCTAGGTGGCAGTGGTGGAATGAGAACGAGGGGGAACCAGGGAGTCCTAGTATCTGGGGAGAGGGCCGCGGCTCGAGCTTGTGTACCGGTCTAGCAATAAAGTGAAAGACAGATTGAGATCGTGTGCCCCAGTGAATGATCACCCATACATAATGTGTTGACGGCGAGGCAGAAAAGCGAGATCGATTTTCACATGCTTTTCTGAACAATTGGAAATGATCAGATGACTGTATACTCGAAGTGTACACATCAATCCATGGGAATATGAATCGGGATTCCTGGTGATTGCATCCAAAGAGCCGGCAACTTTGCAGTTGAATGAATACGATACAAGCCGGGAATATTATCCAAACTTTTGGGAGCATGGGGCACTCCGGGGCTTGGATGTTGATGGCTTGGCCGAGAGTGCTGTTGGGCCAGAAAGTGTGACAGCCGATGCTACTGAATCAGCGTCTCCATCAAGTTGAGGTTATCATCAACGAATCAATCTATCAGCATCTTGCCAATATTTCTTGACATTTTAGATCGAGCGAAGAGTATAGAATCAGAATCATCTTTCTTTGTAGTCACGTGGACCGGACCTGAATGGTACTCTTATATGCAACAATAAAGTTCGCTGCTCCGTAGTCAGGATTCGAGGCGATTAGTGATGTTGCAGTTCTCATCGGGAACCCCTCGCTCCTGTTACATATATATCTTCTCGGTGACGCTATCCAGGGCACTAATAGACAGGATACCTGAGAGCATGACGATCTGACTGATGACAACATTATTCATGATTTCTCATGCTTTCGCTAAACGTAACGAACGTTAAATTTTATATTACCGCCATTTAGCTACGGAATATAGTACTAATATTACGATGTCTCGTAACTAAAGACTTAGACCTATTTGGTGGCTATAGGTTCTACGACGTATGTGTGTAAATTATATGTAAATACTTAATCCGGTCGTTGGCACTACTGAATTTCCATTCGGCATCACACCATCCATTTTCTTGTGCCTTTTCTGAAATTCGCTCTGGTAAATACTCTAATACCAGCATCACCATCATTAAACCATCATTCTTCCGCTCGTGCTTTCTTCCTTCCAGCATCGAAGCATCTTTTTTTAGCCCTCCATCGAGTCTTCGCTTTGTCTGGTATAGCATACACCCAAGCTAGTTGCGCATCTGTGACTCCCCCAGGCCGCGCAAGTACTTTCCTCCCACATTTATCGCCCGACTATAATATTTAATATTAGGCCCGTTCCCCTCTTTTTTGTCACGATTTCTCTCTTTCACTGATTCACTCAACAGTTTATCGTTACCTTCACACAATCTGCTTGTCTGGCAATTTGGCCGACCTGCTCAATCCAGAACGTATCACACTCTTGTTGATCAGTCTCGGATCTCATTAGCTGTCATCGCTTCTCCCAAAATAAGTTTTGACCCAATCCGGACATTTGAAGTCGTGACGGCCCATTGGCACACAATATACAATTGTTGTCTGCCGTCTCCCAGTCATTCGTTAGCATATCTCTCCCTAGCCCTTATCTGGTTCCGGCGACATGTTTTTTTTTTTTTTTTCATTCTTTCATTCGTTCATACTCAATTTACTGTCATCTCATTCATACGTATTCAATATTTCAGAATATAATCTGGTCTGTCGCTCGTTTGTATCATCCAACTCAATCAACTTTATTATATCGTTGCAGCTTTACATATCGTGTTCATTTAGTCGCGCACAACCAGACATATCGCCGCATAAACAGCCTATATTTCAGCGAATTGCATCTGCATCAGATACCCCACGTTCAGTATTACCGCAGATTTTAGAGCCTGAGCCATACGTCTAGTCCGAGGGCATAGCTCATCAGAGTTGCATCCGACTCTCACATCGGCCTTGAGGCTTCCTTAAAATTCAATATACATCGAGTCGCCTCTTCTCGGCTATCCACATCTTGCATTCAACGCCACCAATATAAGTCATTGTCCGCCACGATCTAATGTCGGCCTTCCAAGTGGCCAACTCCGCCATTCTCGGGTCTTCTGTTTCTTTGCGGGAGACCCTAAAGAACCTCCACACCCGTGTTGGACCTGTTACCCGATCTGGTGATGCGTTGTTCTGCCGCACTGCTCTTATGTGGGTTGTTCTCGGTCCCTCCCTGACGCCTTCTGCCCTTATTGATGCGATCGGGTTTGAGAACTACATATCTGATTTTATATTTGATTTCCTCAACGGCCTTGTCTCGATTCACCCCCTCAATGGCACCGTGGTACCTCTTCCTGGTCTCCATGAGGCTGTTAGGGCAGATGAATCAAGTCTGGGGTTTAGCGATTCTGAGGGCTGCTATGTGATTGCCAGTCGTTGCCTCGAGACTTGCGTTTTCCCATTCCTTGAGGATGGTACTCCGTTGAACAAACTAGGACAAGACAATGCTGTTAAGCGACCTTATTCATGGGGTAACTGGTGGTATTACTTTGAACGCTGCGGTAAACTAGATGCGCATATTGAGGAAAAGTTTGATAACATGGTCAAGCGGATTCTTTATTCCTTAACTTCACTTATTACGCTCCTCGCCGAGCAAACGATGCCCTGCACTGCTCAAACACAGCCGTACATGGCTTTCCACGCTCGTCTTGAAGAGAATGCCAGTCTAGTGCTTCTATACCGGGTGCTACGCAAAGTTCTCCTGGCTGTTCGGCAATGTCTCTCATTTGAATGCTATGCCAAGGCTCTTCCCTTGAGACCCGATACAGAGAATCTCACATTTGGTCCGGGTAGCATGCGACGTCGCCGCAAGCGGGTAAGCTTTGCTGACGAGACTTTTCCTGGTCGTGCGCAAGAGGAGGAGAAGATCATTCAGGCATTCCGATCATTGGAACGGACTTTGCGCCTGGTCGCTGCTATCTACAATGATGATGAGCCAGAGGTTGTGTTCCCGCAGGTTGATGAAACTTCACCGCTCTTGGAGAAGTGCAAGCCTCTCAAGGGTGAATGTGCCATCCTTTCTGATGACGAAGAGGAGCCTGTTAGCCACAACGCTCGTGTTCGTCGCTGGTTCTTAGATGCTGCTGACTGGGCGCGGAACATCGGAAACGTGTATCCTGCTGCCGCCCAGAGCACGTTATCTGCAAAGGGCCAAGATCAAGTGGTTCTTGGTGAATATATGCTCCAGAGGCCTTATATTCAATGTGGTTCGGACTCGGTCCGAATCCCGTTTGTGCCATGGATTGCTGGCGTCATTGTATCGGGCCTCAAATCTCCATTCTCCGTCTTTGGGCCTTCTGCTCCAACCAGTGGACAGCAGGTACCCATGCCGACTTCTCCTGCTCTTGTCGAAAAGGTTGCATCGTCAAACTCCAATAGCAAGACACTGTCTATCGCTCCAGTCCCAAAGACTAGTTTTTCTGGGGTTCCCATTAACCTTCACTCTCCTTTGGCCTCGCTTATTCCTTGGCCCCGTGAATTCGGTGCGTTGAAACCAGCAAATTTTGATGATGCCTGGCGTGCTGCCAAGCACGCTCTTCTTCGGGGTGGTATCCTGCGGACATTGGCTTATTTTACCATTGCCATCATGGTTAACCATGTCCGCAGAATGTTGGCGCCTGGATTGGGTCAATACGTCTTTCACAAGAACCCTCTCGGTGCTCTCAAGTTAGCCAACTCCTCTCCCGAAGTGTTCCTGGCTGAGAACCTTGACGCCATTTGTCTACGTATCCTCATTGCCATGGAACTGCAGAAACTCTTGCTTGATCTGTGTGGTGCCATGGCAAACAATGTTCTCCGCTGGGCTTCAGTGTTCGATGTGGACTCTCCCCGTCCTGGGAAAGCTGCTGTTGATGTTGCTGTTATTGTTTATCTTCTCACGGCAATGGCAAATCTGGAATACATCTTCTGCCGCGGTATTTTCACTGGTGCTTTCTGTCTCGCTACGCTCCGTCTTGGTTCTCCGTCATTCCTTCCTGCTCATCATCACGAGGACTTTGCTGCAGCTTGGGAAACCCTCGTCTACCTCTTCCAAACTCACTCATATCTGGTTCCTTTACTCATGGTAATCAACATAACTTTTGCCTTCATTCCTCTCCTCTTCAATGCTATCCGCAGGGCTCTCTTCCGCGGACAGTTTGGTCTTCTTGGAGTCATCGCCGCCTCCATCTACATTCTTACAGCAATCTTCCAGACTGAGAACAAATACTTCCTTGCACTCGAGCTCAGTGGCAGCCTCGTCGTCTTAGGTTACACTTTGATGGCCACTACACTTATCATGATTGATGCTCTCGATGATCCGCTTGGTGTCCATGTGGTCCACGAGCGTCTTATCAAACAGATTTACCGCATGGGAGACCTCATCTTTATCGATGAGGTCGTCGATCTCCGCAAATTGGTTTAATGCGCCTTGATTCACACTTTTATGGTTTTCTACCCATGTTTTTTTTTGTCTAAATGGGGTGATTTTTTTTCTTCTCTGATTTTCGATTTTTGCATCAGGCATTGGCGTTTATTGGTATGCCTATGATTTAACAATCATTATATGTGGGTAATTTGTCTTCTTGATTGGTCTTGATACTCCTCGTTGTCGTTATTTCGACTATCTGTTTATTTGTTTTAGTTTTGATTTGGTTCTCATGGCTATGAGAATTATACCCAGATGCGCGCCCCAGTTTCTTGTATTCCAGTAGCATCATCTTTAGATCTTTATACCCGCCATAAATATGTTGTCTTTTTCTGGTCTTTCATATAATTCTTTTTCTTGATATGTGACTTTTGATAACCTCCATGCCAAACTTGCTGATTTAAACTTGTAACCTATCTAACTTAAGACTATATATATACTACACTCTTTTCGTAAACTTGCTTGTACACCCATTTTGTAGACAGCAATTTAAGCCCAGGTCAGACTCCAAACACTGGCACCGGGTCTGGAAAGAGCAACCTCGACACTGCCTTCGGCGTTCTTGATACTCTCCTTGACCTTCTCGCCCTTCCGCTCGAGAACAATCTTCTTGTCAGCAGCAGGAAGCTTGTAAAAAGTGCGGGGCCCGTGGCTAAAAAATTGCTCGAGCTTTTCTTGAGTGATATCCGCCCAGGAGATGACGCCACGCTCAACAGCCTCTTCGAGAGCGAGCAAAACATACTGGACGGCGTAGGGCTGTGTGAAGACACCAGCGGGAGGGGGTGTGGCACACTTTGCGGAGCGGGGGTGAGGGGCAGAATCGGTACCGCTGGTTGATGTCAGTAATTTGAGGTGTCACGAGACAAGGGTTAAAACTTACAAAAAGAACTTCTTGTCGCCGCTGACAAGGGCTTTGACGAGAGCGTCACGGTCATTGGATTTCTTGGGAATGGGCTTGCAGAAAGCGAGGGGGTCGCAGCAGGCATCGTGCTCGGTCAAGTACAGGTGGTGGGCAGTAATGGTGGCGCTGACGGTAAACCCACACTTGCGAACGGCCTCGACGGCAGCAGCAGTGGTGCAGTGCTCGAGGACGATACGCAGTTTAGGGAAGGTCTCGTGTATGGTGACCAGGGTGGGGAGGAAGGTCTCCTCGAGCGTGAGAGTGCTGCCCTCATCAACGTTGGGAGACTCGCCGTGGATGTTCAGGACCATGTCGGCTTCCTCCATGGCGGCGAAGACGGGAAAGAAGAGGGACAAATCGGTGATACCGCTGTCAGAGTTAGTGGTGACACCCTGGGGGTAAACCTTAACGCCGGAAACACCACGGGCAGCAGCATCGCGGATGACCTCAGGGGTGATGGTAGGGTGCAAGTACAGGGACATCAAGTAGTTGACGGAAGAGTCAAGAGCCTGGAGCTGGGTCTTGTACTCAAGAGCACGATCGACGGTGGTAATCGGGGGAATAAGGTTGGGCTGTTATTGACATTAGCTTGGCTCGTGTCTAAGTCCTGGGTTTACATGATATTCACCATGACATAGACAGTGTCAACGCCGCCCTTCTTGATCTCGGGAACAACCAACTCCATTATTTTATCCTGGCGCAAATGGACATGCATGTCCGCGGCAGCGGGCAGCTCCAGACGCGTTACTTCCTTGAAATTAAACATGTTTGTGTATTTAATTATAAATGTTTCATTTCATACAATATCATAATCCGTATAAGTCGACGCTCATATCCCCCAATATCTGTGGACCTTGACATACCGCGGGGAACCTTGACATCATCGCAGTCACGTGATATTATCACAATTAGCCATATACAACACTATACACTTCAATCCCATCATATGCAATCAAAATCCAACATAAAGTAGTTTGTTTTCGAGTTTTGTTCTTAGCCACTTTGAAAATACAATTTTTTGAAATTTCTAGACTCTGCAATAACAATGTGACCTCTAATTATCAACAACAATCAAACAAACCTTTAACCCTTATATAGGTTTTAGCAAGATCTTTAAAGACATAGATTTCAGAAATTATGGAGGAATTTTGCAGTACACTGAACAACCTCAACCTCCACATTATCTTCATCAGTAGCGCAATTGTTATTTACTGTTTGACATCTCTCAACATTCCAATAAGATTAAATATTTGATTTGTTACTGACTCGTCGATAAGCTTGTGTCATAGGTTTACCGAGCTTTTTTTTCTGACCCAGTGACCCACAACCCCCCAAAATCATAACCCATACCCTGTAACCTTTCGTCAGCCTAGTCTTTGAAGCAGCCCGGTTGGCCTTATCACACTCAATGATCTGAGATTAGCAGGGATGTGTTCGCGTCAGCTTCGCGCTTAGTTGGTAGTAATCTACCCTAGGTACCAGAAAAAAAGGGTTGGACTTCTTTTGAAATTTTTCATCTCTTCCTACACGCACATCTCAGGTCGCGCGACATATTCACATTTCATTGTAGTGATCTTGATCATAAGTAATCTAGCGATCTTCTCACAATCACCATCTAACCTTTTTTTCTGCGATATCTAATCGCTAGTCTTCTAATATATCACACTCATTCAGATATTGACTCGTGACCACCAATCACTGCAATGTCTGCTCCTCAAGACATTCAGTCCATTCTCGCTGCGCTGGGTGAGTAATATCACATCAACATGCACCTGCTATTACCGCCAGCCTTATCGCATGATCTTTGTATTAATCAACTAACATTTCGAGCCTCATCTAGCCGCTCAGCAAAAGCCTTCTGCCTCCGCCCCGTCTGCACAAACTGCCGCCCCCCCCACTTCCAACATCATTCCCGGTCTCCCTCAGCCTCCCGCGTATTTGGCCGCACCCTCATATGGTACTCCTAACTATGTTGTCCCCCCTCCCCCTCCTTCGGTCCTTTCCTATATCCCCAGTATTACCAAGCCGGCAGTGAGCTTTGACGAGGCCATTGCCCAAACCAAGGCCTTCGCTGCTCAGAAGGGTGTCTCTTCATACTCTAGAGATGGCTCCCACGACTACCGTCATGCTCCTTCCGAGCCTCGCAGCGGTCACCCTTCCTATGGGGGCCGCAGCCGCTCTCGATCCCCCGTTGCGCGCCGTGAGGCTTTCCGTGATAACTACAACCCTTACCGTGATGAGCGCCGGGAAGAGCGCTCCTATGGTGGTCGTGACTACGGTGACCCAAGAGCCCGGGCTCCTCCTCGTCGGTCCCCTGGTCATGATGATGATAACAGCACTTTCGAGATCTATGAGGTCAACGCCAATCTCGTAGGCCTGGTCATTGGTCGTAGTGGTGAGAACCTTCGCCGCATCGAAAATGAAACTGGATGCCGTGTCCAGTTCCTTGGTACCAGCGAGTCTGGTCAGCGTGAATGTAAGATCACCGGCCCTAAGCCCCGCCGTGAAGAGGTCAAGGCCCAGATTGAACAGACCATTGCTGATAGTGGCGCTCTTGGCATGCCCCGGCCCAAGTCCCGTGCACCTAATGGAGCTGTCCCAGGTGTCCCAGGTGTCCCAGGTGTCCCCGGCCGGGAAGGTGAAGACCACATGCAAATTATGGTCCCCGACCGTACCGTAGGTCTTATCATTGGTCGCAAGGGTGAGACTATCAGTGATCTTCAAGAACGCTCTGGATGCCATATCAATATTGTTGACGAGACCAAGTCTGTTGATGGTCTTAGACCTGTCAACTTGATTGGTACTCCTGAACAGACTCAGCGTGCCAAAGATATGATTATGCAGATTGTCGACAGTGATTCACGCGAAGGTGGTGGTAGTGGTAACATACTCCCTGGTGGCCCCATGAAGAAGCCCTTCAGCCGTGATCCCTACGGTGGCCCCAGAGACAACTATGGTGGCCGTAACGGCCCTAGTGGTAATGGCGATACCTTTGGCATTCCTGTTCCTACAGGCCCTGACGTCATTAACGATGAAATGTATGTGCCCTCTGAAGCCGTCGGTATGATTATTGGCAAGAAGGGTGAGACTATTCGTGAAATTCAAGCCAATTCTGGTTGCAAGATCAATGTAAATCAGGGTGCCCCCAACGGTGATGATAGCCAGCGTGTCATTGGCCTCATTGGCAATCCGTCTGCCATCCGGCAAGCCAAGGATGCTATCAGCGAGCGCCTTGACACCATGCGTCAGCGCCAAGCCAACGGCCCTTATAGCGGTCCCCGACGTGATGATCGGAGTGACTACGATAGCCGTGGTCGTTCCGGTCCCCGTAATGATGGCTACGCCCCTCATAACAATGGATACAACCAAGGACCGTCTATCTCCAGCCATAATAGCCACAAGCCCTCTGACAGCTCGGCTGGTGCCCCCGCTGGTGGCGATGATCCGTATGCTCAGTACGGTGGTTACCAGAACTACTTGTCTATGTGGTACCAGCAGTGGATGAACCAAGCCAATACTGGTGCCGGTCAGGCTCCGGTCTCTCAACATCCCCGGTAATCATTCCAATGATTTGAACATTGTGATGCTTAGAGGTTATATTTGGTTGTTTCACTTCTTTACCGATGTTTTATTTGGTTATTTTGTCCCTTTGGTTATGACGGTTTATAATTTTTTTTCATTTTTCTTTTTTCAATTTGCTACACTGGGGTTGTTATATGCAGCCAGTTATTCATATACGGACTCAAGGACGACACTCGATACCATGGATGACATATATCCATTCTTTCGACTCTTACATCAACATCACGGACGGCGTACATTTCTTTCTACGAGCTTTGTTTTACACGGAGCACACCAAAAGTTTCTGGTATTTTTCTTCGTTGACATCCATCCTACAACTCGACCTGCGTATGGAAGTTCTCCGTCGCTTTCATTGGTATCTCCGATATGTGTTGCTTCGCTGGAGTGTGCCTCTTGTGATCCATATAGATAGGCATTTTCCTTTTCTTTCCTTTGTGGGCGTTTCACTGAAACCCCGTCGGTTTTCCTACATGTTTTTCTTCCCTTGATGATTGTTCACTTGCCCTGCACTTTGTCGTATGGGAACCTACCTACGTACCAAGATTATCACGCCCTTACCTGGTTGACATGCAGCTTTGATCATATCTCAGTATACCAGACAACACTTAGTGGTTAGGCTTTTTGATGACCTCGATTCGGCTACAACATCACCGACACCCGATATCTGACCACTCGACCCCGAAAAAGATCATGACAAACAGTTGATGCGGTGATTATGCATGACCTTTGCGACTTTGCGGATGATGCTACATTCTTGAATGTGTGCTTGCTGATGCTATGCGATGATGCTTGCTGTATATCTTTGCATGACTGTTGTGATGCCTGTAACCTTCAAGCCTCTGAACTTTGGATGCGTAGCGTTCTCTTATCGCCTGATGTGGTACAATCAGGTCCCTGTTCTGGGACATGTTGCATCTGCACCTTTTCTCAACAATAATAACCCTCGGTTACAAGACTCGTTTCTCAGTCTATTGCGCTCCCTGGGCTGTAGTCATCAATTGTCCATTTCCATGGAGTGGCAAGAGCCAGATCTCCCGTGGTTGTGATCAATATGCACAAAAAAGAAAAAAAAACTTGCGCCTATCTGATGCTTCCAAAACCTCACATATGCATATGCATCCTACTGGCCAATTCGACTGTATCTACTACATGATGTTACCGCGCTTGTCCGTATGCATAAATTGTCATGTTGCTGCATGATTGCCCTATCAGATCCGAGTATCTTAACTCATATGTAAGCGAGGTCCTATTCGTGCCTTAGTTTGTCCCTACTGCAGGCTGCGCTTTGCTGAGACTTGAGTGTGCATGATACATTTTTCTGGTATTGGTAGGCGTTGGTTTCCTGGTAGGGAAGCATTGGCGTTGTGGAGAGCTAGTCATTCTTTCTTTTTTCAAAGAGTGACCTGTTTCCCGTCCAGTCAGAAGAATAAGAACGGGAAGAAGAAGAAGGCTATAGAAAATTGCCTTGAGTGAATGGAAATGCATGGAGGCTGACTGATAATGCCGGCTTTGATGTATCCACTTATTCATTTATTGATGATGACTGATTTTTTGCGTCCGCATGTTGCGTTATTGTACGGATGTTGATTACTTAATCCATTGATTTTCTTTTCAACTTGTTGTGCTCTTGTGTCTTTTGTTGTTGCCTATTTGAAAACCCATGTATAGTGATGTGGATAAAGTGATTGGTTTGATGCAGATTGTGGCGGAGGTGAAAGTTGTGATTTAGGTGGGTTGATTTTTTCATGATATGTTTTGAGAATAATGGTTATGTGTCTTGGTTTTAATTATTATTGTTTTTTGTTATCTTATTTTGGAAGTTTCTGAATGTTTATTGTCCTGCTGATAGTTCATGTTTTAACTTATCCCGTTCCCTCAAATAATTACTCTTAATAAAAAAGGAAAGAACAACATGGACCGCAAGGTTGTTGTGATGACGTCATTGTTATTGTATTGGCATGCTACACACAGATCCTTTGACATTGTGCGTTGGGGTCCAAGGGGATGAATGGTCGTGTTGCACGTGGATTTGATGAACGACATGTTTATAGCGGAGTAGCAGGTCGATTGTTGACTTGATCTAGATCTCAAAACATTTCCATAATGTTTCAACTGGACACTCGATTTTCAAATCATCAAACAGTGACATACATTACAACGTACACAACATAATCACAAAAAATATAAAATGACATGAAAACAACATAAATCATTCCAAGCTATACCAAAAACAAAACTATCAAACACATCCTTCCAACCCAAAAAGAAGCCGGCATCCCAAATGACACGAAAAAAAAAACTCCGCACTCGTAGATCCATATTTACACAAGTGGTGTGGAAAACCCTTCCATGTCCCGATTACTGACATAAAAAGAAAACATTTGACAAGAATATAGAAAGAGACAGGAAATCAAAAAAGATGACCGATCAACGGAAATCAGCAAGAAAATAGCAAGACACCTCAGGGAACCAGAGATAAGCCTGGAAAGTGTCGAGGTTTCATACACTTATGCACCAACCATTGCTTAATAGCGATGCACAGCCATCGGAGGAAACTCCGGTTGCGCCATAGACTGATGCGCCACATGTACCGGGTGCGTTGGGTGCGAAGGAATATTGGAAGCTGGAGCAGGCCCGTGCTTTGTAGTCCGAATGTGTCTCTCCAGCTGATCTTTGCGGCCAAACCCTTCAACGTTCTTGCAGCCAGGGACCGGGCACTTGTACATCTTGACGTGCTTCTTGAGATGGGTTCTAAAAGCAGTGTTAGTCAACTATCAACAGGGATGGAGCGGGGCTATAGTGATTGGCGGTGGGTCCATAGAGACAGGGAGGTCATAGGGCTGAACTGGTTAAACCGGGGGTTTGTGTGTGGTTATGAGAGGCATTTGTGAAAAACGTACCTGAAGTCACTGTTCCGCTCAAACACACGGGGAACACCATCAGGGTTGACGCCGCCCTTATCACATCTTTCACCAAGAGGGCAGTAGTGTTGGCCAACACCACGATGCTGAGGCTGGCTCAACAACTGGCGAACACGCTCCTCATCCATAGCAGAGATCTCATCATCCATTGGCTCCATGGATCCGTTGGAAGAAGTAGGAACACCCATGGAGGGATACACAGGATCAGTGGTGTAGCTGTTTATGCTTTGTTGGCCATACGAATTTTGCTGCTGGAAATGGCGGTTATGGGTGGGCGCATCGCGAAGAGGGATACCCTGGGGGTTGCCGGCCGTGGCAACAGTGCTATGACCTAATCCGGAAGCCATCGAAACAGGCGGGTGTGTGGACTGGCGAGGCGCAGAGATGACGGAGGACACGGGAGCTTGGCTCATGGTCGGCAGACGGTGTTGAGAGTGGTGCTGAGCTTGCTGGTGGTCGTAAGGAGAGGTCATGTTGAGGCGGTTGGCGGCAGCTTGGTGTTGGTCCTGATGATGGTGTTGTTGCTGGGTTTGTGGGTGGGGAGGCTGGTCGCTCTTACTCCACTCGAGACGGAGATTCTGAGCCGAAGCACGCAGGTTGGATGAAACAGACCTAAAATAGTATGTTAGTAATTGAACACCAACTAAAGCCAAAAACTGGAATTAAACATACTTGAGAGAGTCATGCTTGTGGGCCAGGTAAAAGTTGTCATTGATGTTTCTGTTCCACTGTTGCTGCTGAGCCGAGTGAAGCTGGTAGAGGAGATGCGGGTTGTTCACCAGCTTGTCAGCAATCTCGGCAAGAGTCTCACTGCATTTGACTAGGTACTCGCCAACATCAGCAAAAAGGTCATTTTGGTTTTGCTGCTGGGGCCAGGCTACCGAGACAGGCTGAATCTCAGCAAGCACACTCTGGACAAGGTTGGTGAGATCAGAGTTGACCGAATCGAAGGGGATGAAGGGGTTGCGAACAGTCTGTTGGCCCCGGTCCGGAGCCTGCGACTGGGCAAACATCGGAGGGCGTGCGTAGTCAATCACGGTGGGCAAATTTTAAATGGGTAGGTCTGGATAGAGAATGAAGGACCGAGAGAGTCCGAAAGATGGAAGATCAGTGGATAGACTGAGAGGTTTGAGGATAGACGTGGACAGAGGGACGTTGACAGCCTGTTACAATAGAAGATACAGTAACTATTAGGGTGAGATGTTGGAACCAGGCCGTCTGGGAGAAAACAGCAAGGTTAGAAAGAAATTGCAGGTAGGTTGTCAACAATAGGTAGATAATGGGAGATGGAGTATTACAGAATTAACACAACGTGCGATGTTTAGACAACAATGTAAAGACGGTGTGGGCGGATGAGATAACTTGATGATGCAGGTAGGACAAGGAAGGAAGACCTCTCAAAGAATAGAGAATGAGAAAGCTCCGGAGAATAAAGACAACACAGGGTCTATTGGTGGGCCTTGGCCGAGTTTGGAAGAAGCTGGGACAACAGTAAAGAGCCGGGATTCTGATAGCGATATCGATGAACTAAGGCAAGGGCCTGCGAGTAAGGTCGACCGGAGGGTTGTCAAAAGGATAAATTAGGTACGAGGCAAGACTCGTGAGTGATGTGAATTTCAACTGTCAAGGATTATCAGGACAATGGGTGGCGAGATAGCAACGGTGGGCTGAATGTCCTAGTGGTATGAATAATCGAGTCAAGAGGGATGAGCAACCAATCAAATCAAGATACTGAACGAAGTTGTGCAATATTTGAAAGCAGGCCTATGATTGGAGCTTGACAAATGTTATAAAACTGGAAAAGACACAAGAACAGAAGCGGATAAACAGAACGTGAAGATGTAATTCACAAAACCGAGGTCGTACGCGATGAGTATACCACGTAGTAGGCCGAGAGTCTGTGAGATGTAATAGATTCCAAAAAAGGGATCTCGAAAGACAAACGCTCAAGAACAAGTGAACGAGTTGCAAAAGTGCGATGGTCAATGGGTGTGGAGAGTACGTTCTAAACGGGGGCAGACACAAAACAGATGCCAAAGAATCTGAACCGTTTCTGGTCTCGTTCGTCCCGGGAAGCCCGTGGTATCAGGTGCCAATGATATACCGGAACAGCAGGCGCGGGTCCCGGAGAGAGAGAGAGCAGTAAACGGTGGTTGAAAGGAAAACCATACAGTGCTCTAGTCAAAGGTCGAGCGAGGTTGCCAACGACAGTGGTCTCGCACAATGCATACCGTATAGAGTATGAAGAAAGGGAAAATATTCAAAAGATGAGAGGGCGCTTGGAAGCTTGTATGTACTTTTTGAGAGAGTATGTGATGGATAAACAGGGAGGGAAGAGAAGAAAGGAGAAGGCGAAGCAGAAAACGCGGACACTACAAGAAATGCTAAAATAGATCAAATGATCTTAGCCAAAAGGGAAATTAACTGGTGGAGAGCTATGTGATCAGATTTTCCAGCGGGTAGGCCAACTCAGACAGGAATTTCCTCAAGGAAAGGAGAGAGCCGGGCCAGAAGCTTCTGGGGAAGACCAGAGAGAAAACCACTTCGGATGTTTCCGCAGCAGCGTTCTTTTTGTCTCTTTTGCTGAGGGCAATAATGGATAGTGTGAGTGCGACAGTTCGTGGACTGACAGAGAGCACAACTAAGCTGGCTATTGGGTGATGGAGGCAACGATGTAGGCGTGGGCCAGGTGGGCAAATGAGAAAAGATGGAAGGCCACGATGATGAGATTTGGCAAGTACAAACCAGGCCCCACAAAGAGAGAATTTATATAATATGACTTTTTTTTTCTTCTTTTCAGTGTGGTTTCTTGTAAGAGTTAATTTTAGAGAAAGCCGAAGCACTGCAGATGTAGGAGGAGGATAAGCGGTTGAAAGAAGAAAGAGGATATTCAAGACGCGAGAGGGTTCAAGAAAAAAAGAGAAAATAGTGAGAAGACACAAGCTTATATACAAAGAAAAAGGCGTGAGGTCGTTGATACTCGATAGTGGAGCAAAGACTCGATTTCCAGGTCAGGTGGCGAGGGAGGGGGGAGGTCCTATTCCAATGTGGGCGTTTGACTATAATTGAAGGAATACAAATCTGCATGTTTTAGCAATTGCACTGACAGGAATGGGCAAGAAGTACTGTTAAAGAGACACCGGGCACAGCGACAGAGGCTTAGCAAAGCATACCCTCCACTCAGGACAATAATTGGATGATTAGTTGCTGACTGACTGTGTACCGGAGAAAGGACTGAGCTTGACAAGATACAGCACAATTGGTGGCGAATCACAATAGAAGCCTAGCCGCCTCCCAAGATCACCATTAAGCATTAACTCGCGACAAAAAAAAAAGCAGAAAAAAAAACAAAGAAAGGTTGTCTGGGCAAACAAGAGACAAGAAGCGAGCTGGGGATGGAGATGAGAGATGAGAAGATCCAGTAACTCGGAGGCAACAACGGTTCTATGGGGAAAGGTTCAGTCCCTGGTCTCAAATTTCTAGGTATGGCATGTGCTGTATGCTTGCTGTATGCGGTTGGGAACTACGGTGAACACAATGGAAAACTTTGTTATAAAGCAGTTTCGTGCTACTGGAAACAAACAGTGGATAGGACACCGGGGCAGCCGCCCCAAGTTATACTAAAGCATGCTTAGTGTCAGCAAGACTTTACTAACAGCTGGGGTGTTGACTACAGAACTTTTACAGACAAGATATTCCAAATTTTATGTGATTGCAACTTATTTCCACTGTCTTGGTGAAGTTCTCAAGTACTGTTGGAATCTTTCAAGAACTGCCATATTAGAAAGGGAATCTAATGCGGAGAGAGAGAAGAGAAAATCGACGAGGGGGGGGGGGGGAGCAGGAGCACAAGCAAGATCAAGTTATAGTCGACTCACAGAACCATAAGATGGAGAGAGAAGAAAAAAAGGAAAAATGACAGGATAGACCAACAGGATGCAGAGAGAGGAATAGAGAAAAGAGAGGAAACAGGGGATGTTGTTCGTTGGAGAGAATTTGGAGGAGGTTCGACAAGTTGTCTAGATATAGTAGATGTAAACGTGAAAGAGGATATGTGTGTGGATGAAAGAGATCTGGGGTATAGAAAGAAGACATCGGGAGGCGATTCTTGTTTTGGCGCCATACACGCCTCTGAATAATCACGAGAACAACATCGGAGCTAGCCCGACATTTAGAAAATTTCATTGCAAACTATCGGCCTATGGACTAGAGGAACAATATCTAGACATGTAGATAGCAAATGGAAAAAAAAAGGTATCCCCCGAAACTGGGCCAATATGGGCTTAGCTTAGGTGCTGAAATCCTTAGCTTGCGTCAGGCAAAGTCGGGCGATTCGTTGATGCAGTCGAGGCCCGGCCTATTACGAGATCACGGGGCCCGAGAAACCAAGACTTGGAACCACCAAGGTGCGTCAGTGCAGAAAATATCTAGAAGCGGTTCAAAAGAAAGCAAGCTCATCAAGACAAATTTTTTTTTTTACACGATAGGATAATGTTAAATTTTGCATCAAAGATTTACATAAATATCCCCATAAAATTTACAATTTTTCCTCAGTAGATATTTCCGAAGATCTAAACGAAAAAAATATGAAGTTTAGGTTATAGTTCTTGAACCCAGAAGGGGAAAAAACAGAAAACTTTCCAAAGCACACTAAAGTTTCCCCCCGTTCAGGCCCATTCCAGTCAGTCCAGACCATTCTATTGTCTCCTTCTTCGCAGGCCCTGGTTGTCTTGTTTTCCAAAAATGTGTAGGAATCGGACATATGAGAGAATTGGGAAAATCAACGATTAGCCCAATAATTCAAAGAAGACGGCGATCCTTTTCTCGATTGCATCTATTTTAGACACATTTGTTTTCGCTATCTAGAATATGGAACCGACTTATTGTTGTTCTTTTTATGTAGGTGCAGAAGTTTGGAGATAATCGAGGTATACTTACGCTCCAACTAGACTCGACTATATTGTATACATATAAAGGGCCAGTTAAATCCTGACCGATGATTAGTGAGCCTGGTCCCTAGCTTGTTGTCACTAGCCAATCACAAGCTACGCTCCACTAAACGAATATCACCGGATGATCTGGATAGAAGAAATCAGTGACACAAAGCAGCAAAAGATAACAAATAACGCTGGCCCATCACTAAAACCTCTCTCCCCCCATTCCCCTAACCAACCAACAGGATGGGGCTTATACAACATCCTGAAAAATCGACAAGCTTCCATTATTATTCTGTCTCCATCCAAGCGAGCCATCTGGTAGTTATCACGCAATACAAATTGGTAACAGCCAACTAACCACATAGGTTTAGCCAAGATTTTGTTTGACTTTTTTTTGTGTGCTGTACAACGAAAGACACAGGCTACAGGTGTCCAGGTCAATGAGAGAGGCAATACCACACCATTGGTGGTGGTGTACAACACTCAGTCAGTCAGCCGGTCTTCGCACTCCATATATCGGGCGATTCAGCTTGGCGGGCACCCAAAGGACTTGTTACTAGGAGTTCAGTCTACATATTCGTTTCATGGTTTTAAGTTCCGCACACAGATGATCAACGACTAAATAACCCTCAAAGATGGTATCTATATCTAGAATGTGAATTCTTCATCTCATCTCTCAGTAATGGGAAAATACAATCCCCAAATGACGAGTTACTCCGTCTGTTCATTTGTGTATATATCTGACGGCTTCATTCCCAAGTAAAACTTACCGTCAGACAAAACACCTCCTTTGAGCATACCCAGCAACCACCCGTTCCCTTTTGGCACTAACCGGAAGTTTCCTCCTTTTTTTTCTTTTTCTTTTTTTCTCTCATATCACAAACGCCGGAGCAAACATCCAGATACAAACATGTTCCAGGTGCAACCCCTCCATTCAATGCATTTATTTTGAGAGTACGCCTTTGTCTTCATATCCTCATGACAGTTGCAGCCCTGTACAAAACAATTAATGTGCCATATTTTCATGCTTTCATGTTTTTTTTTTTTTTTACCAAATCCAAACCGGACTTCTAATCTCATAATGATGGCCGTCCAGGTTTAGGAAATAACCCATTATTTACGAACTGAACCCTTGACAATAGACCCGGGCTAGAACCTTCGTTTAACAGACTTGGTGGGGGAATTATTAGGTGCACGGCGAAATGATAGGTAATTGTAAAAATCATAAAATTGAAACCATGTCAGTCAAAGTAGAGGCCTACAAAATGATAAATATCTACACTCACAAAATGCAATGAGCATTATTTAATTGCTCTGCATCTACAGATTACAGATTTTAGTGATACTATTTTTATTTTATTATCGGATCTAGAACCCAAACTATAAGCATTTGAAAACATAATCTTATGAGTCTATGATGTCATTTTTGCCTGTTCATCCCAGGGCTGTAATCTGAAAAAAATATATATATGTTCAAAACTCATAACTTCAATATTCTCTATAAATTCAACCAAAACAGATATTGCAAAATAGTGAGTATGTTTGGATTCCTCACTAAATTCTCTATTAGGTATATTTTTATTGATTTTCCCCTCAAAAGATTTTTGTTTCTAATATTCACCATATTTTATACTTTTAAAAAAAATTGAAATTTTGATATCTCAGTCCATTTAAATTTTACATTACATAGGATTATAATCCTAGACATATAGGGCATTATAGGGCAGGAGATAAATCTACAGAAGCGTAGCCCACTATAGCTCAAAAATTACCGGTGCGCTGTAACCAAGACCGGGGCTGATTTTTTTTCTGGTTTTTACAAGTACCTATCATTTTGCCGTGTACCTAGTAATTCCCCTTGGTGGTGGCTCGGCATAACCTGAGCTGGGATTGATATCATTATTTGATATTACAGATAGCGGGTAACAGACGCCGAGAACTATCCATTAGGTATTTTTTTCATTCAAATATATCAGCCCCAAAACTAGCGGTCTTGATTAATTGGCAATACAACATTGGGGGGTTGTTTTAGTTACTGATACATTGACAGAATAACCTTTCTGTGGATCGACTGTAACTTGGTGATCACTGCTGCAAGTCTGCATGCATCTGGCAAGTCTATATCCCTACTTAGAACCATCCAGCAATCAGATGGCTGGTTGTCTGTCGATCCGGTAGGAGACCCGCCGGCCTGCCGTGGGTGAAATTGACCTAGATTGGAATACGATGACCCACTCTAGCCATGTCTACGTGTAATGTATACTCAGGACACCATATATCAATTATATATATACCTACAGCGGGAACAACCAACTGGCGGACAAGAACCACTCATGTGATCAGAATCTCCTGCCAGCACCCAACGCCCGATCAACCGCCATGATCATCTCCAACGTGCGGAACGGCCAAGGAAACATAGCAGAAAAGGCCGGCTGCACATCACACTGACCAGGATCCACAAACCTTATATTTCGGCGGACTTCCCGTCGATTTTTTTTCTGACCCAAGATACATACAATAACCATCCTTTTGGAATACAGAAAGCAAGATAGTTAGATAAATACCTGCTAAAAAACACAAAATAAAAAGACACAGCCAGGCCCGTCAGCCCCTCATCTCAATTTGGCCGACATGAATGGACCGAACATGTTGCCCACTTAAAACTGAATTCAATTTGCCCGGAACATTATATGGTGTGACTTGGTTGCATAAGAGCAGTTGCAGATGCTGTCTGGATCGGCCTTTTGAGATTAGGAACTCAAGCAGAAGCCATGTAGATATTGACGCCTATTTAGTTGTTTAATCTTAATTTTGTTAGTTGTGAAAAGTTTTCGAGTTTATTCATGAACAGGAAAATGAGGTGTCATGTAGACACGACAGAGAAAACTTGGTGATACTAATTGGTGAACAATGAGAACTGAATTCAGCATGATTCTCGAAGATACGACTTATTTTCAATGAGAATATATGACTTGAAATGGCATGAAGAGTAGGTAGATCAACTAAAGATCCAACTGATCCCCGATCTCGATGTTCTAATACCCCGCATTCCAAATAGTTCTTTTTCCATATCAAAATCTCAGTGTCTTCGTCACGAGTGTTTGGCTGTAGATCTGACTATCAAGGTTATATACAAACAAGGTCATGAAAAGTACTGGTTTTTTTAATACTGCTAATACAAAGTCACCATGTACAGGGTCTTTTCAATAATTTCTTTTGAAGTTGTTCAAGACAAAAAGAAAAAGAAAAAAAAAGAAAGAAATAACAGGATAGCCACAGACCTAATGCAGATATCTGAAGACTAGATATGAGTCTTACACATTACAGATAATAGCTTCCAAGCACCAGCAAGACGCCTTGTAAATGGAACACCTGCGCCAGGAAACGCCCTGATGCAACTCATCACTTGGAACATATCTAGTGGACGATTGATTATCCAACCACCGTTTACTGACTTTTGAGTGACGAGGGGTTGATTGAATCACAACCGAATACTTGAACGATATTGAATGACGAAACCAGACAGTTCCCATATAGCCATAGACTAGTTTATAATGTGAGCATCCCGACATGATTTCACCTTTACCAGCTCGTGCTTCACACGGCGACTGTCAAACCCCATGCCTCCTCGGATATCTGCCATATATTCTTCCCTCGCATTGAGCGAAACTCGGCTTGTTCTTCAAGCAAGCCATAGAATTAAATGACATCAGACCGTCTGTATCTACAAGACATACTGTGTTTCTGTCTTTTATTATATAAACGGCCGTAGTCTCTGTAATAAACGCAGTCGCCACGCGATAGGGAAAACATGTCATCTGTCTTCATGTTGCACTGCCCTGAATGGTTAGATGGTGAATTAATGTGAATAGCGTAGAGTAGTTCGTGGCAATAAACTCGCAGAAAACTACTACTTGGTTTATGAGTTCGACGGGATTTGTATCTTGAATATAGGCTATGCCAAATATAGCATGACACATGTTTGTGTACTTTTCCCTGGTCTCCGAAAATCATGAACCACATCATCGGTTTGTCTCTTCTCTTTACTCTCTTTCCGCATAAACAATTTGTCAGTGAGCGGTTAGGAGAATATCGGGCTGAGCCTTGTTTTTGGATGAATCCTGTGAACGTGGCCTCTCCCAATTCTCTTTCTTCGGTGTAATTTGAGATATATGTGATCTCTCCAGATACCCTCGTACACCAGTATCTTGACTCGATTGATTATTTGTATATTCCCTCCGGTCAAGTTTGTCTCGCGATTTGTTCCGTGACGGTTCTTGCATCCTATTGTTGACAGAAGGATTTAATTATTACATTCTTTGGATGTCAAGACACTCAACCCTAACATGTTGATATCACCGCAGCGTCACAACAGTCTGCTGAATTATTCTATTTTTTTTATTGTAGGCACACCATGACTTGCTACATGGCCAGTCAAAGATTGATGCTATTGAAGTCGTGAGACTGTACTTATTTACTCCTCTGCAATCTTGAATGGGCTGTTCCCTCACTCTTCACCATGATTAACCCATCAACCCTCCATATTTTCTTCATACAGGCCTCCCATTCCATACGCCGATCGTTGCCCCTTGTCCTGCCTCATTATTTTCTCCATCCTCTCCTCCACACTCCAGCCGATGGTCATTTTAACTTGTTAAAGAGAAAGCACCAAGGGTAAGTATATATTGCAAGTTTTAAAGTATATACCGTCTTTAACATCCCTCAAATGTTTTATACCAGATATATATAATGCAGGATCGATATTTGTTTGGGTTATTTTATTTGTGTATGGCAAAAGGTAAGGTTAGATACCACGTGGTCAAAATCGATGATCAGTAAGAACATTAAGTCCAGCTTTCCTAGAACCCTAAGCAGTATATACCCTAAATAATGTGCAACATCAAGCTAGAACTTGGTTAGGAACAAGAAGATAACGAGAAATGTAAAGTCTTGTATAATCATTTTCGGAATAATTAGGAGTGATTAAATTTCATCAAAGTCAAGCCTAGTGAAATTCATATAGAGATATGATTGATGTAAGATCTTGATGTCTTTATAACAGGTAAACTTCTAGTGATGTATTGAGAAAAGCCGCTTAACTTTGATCCAAGTGCTTTTCTTGAGTCTCTACTCATGATGCATTCAGAAATCACCGCCTCATCGTTATTTGGATTCAATCAATATCCGTCCAGCAAAGTGAAACCACTCAACATCCTCAGATGCACTGGAATCTTTACTGATTCCCACCTGAGATCCGTATACATGAATGCAGTACGCGTGCCAAACAAGACTATTATTGTCCATATAGCTGAACAAAATCCGATTACCCATATCCAAAATGTATCAAAAAACGCCTGATTTCAACGCTCATCTCCAGCCCAATGATCATTATCTTGCCATATCCTATCATATCTAGAGGCTGCCTATTCCGACCTCGACCCACAGACATGCACGCCGGATACCACTTTGAACTGGTCCAGCTTCGAATGAAAATCACCTTTTGGACAGATGTATCTTGGGGCTTGCCAGTCATGTTTGGGCGGGAAGGGGAAACGGTACAATCACAATTATGCCGTACAAGTAACAGCGGAGTTTGGTGGTGTGATATTCTGGTGTCGTCCTACACCATGCATGAACAATGATCATCCTATGCTAGAATCGAAACACGGTATGTATGACCTGTGTTGTACTTATCATGAACCAGTAACTGGTAGGGTATTGCTGGAGCCATTAGCCTTTATGAAATAGGCAGATAATGTTGTTCCTGATGGATCCATACGGCCGTTGGTTTTGCCATATTAACATCCTATGGATATTGATCGTTGCCCCTGAGAACATATTGACTTGACCCCATTAAAGGTCCCATTGTCCGTCCTGCCTCCGGGTCCTCATTTCACATACTCTCCACTCCGCCCCTCACTATGTAAAAATATTTATGTATGTACAGTGTAGTAGTTCCCAATACATCCATCCCCCCCCATATCTGGTAATATGGGTAACATGTAAACGCGGCCGTCAGTGCGAGAGGTCCGTTACATATAGAATGAAATCATAAGCACGGTCTACATCCTCATCTTTGTCCTGTATGTTTAACATGAATATCTGCTCACGTTTGCGTTTCCTGGCATGCGGGAACTGCAACGTCAAGTCAGAGCCACATGCCAATGAACTGACCTTATTGACCAGAAACATTAGCTATATATGTATGTAGTTATTTAGGTTATGTCTGTGGGGAAAGAAAGCGTTGATACGGATTACCTGAAGGAACTACTTCTTAGGTCAGTGTGTGGTTGTTTCTGGAAAACGAAGAGCTTGGGGATCACCTATCCCTTGCCCCACCCCGGACACGAAAGCATAAACCAGGCCAGGGACATTGCTCAATTCAATATGTTTGGTGGCTTTGGCTTTGACTGACTGACTGGGCTGAGATGAGTATTGGAACCCGGCGGGTAATTGCTTCTGGATAGAAAAAAAAATGTTTATTGGCAATTGACTATACAAATATTGTCCTTCATGAGCAATTAGAGTTCCTCCATCTTTGATCAAGGCATGTTGTGTAAATTGGTTCATAGTCGGACTAGACGTAGCAGCGTTAGGCGCGATCAAAGCGGGACATTCGGACATATCCGAGAAAGATACTCTAAGAACCTTAACCTCTATATAGCGCTTGAGAAGCGGAGCAATATTCCCACGATAGCTCTGATACCGAGATTAGATGCCCTTTCCATGACAGAAAGCTCTCTAGCGCCAAGTTGATAGTCCAGCATCTATCCCAAGACTGGATGCATGCTTTCATTATATTTCAGAATAGTATTTGACAGTTACAGTGACTGAACATCACGAGGATTGATGAATTGATCTAAAAAACTTTCATGCAAAAGTTACAAGCTATATGGGGTCGCTGTCATATGCCTATATATAACTGTACCACACGGCTTTCCAAATGGCCATCTGGTCATATAACTCACCATGTGGTTTTATGAACCGGGATGAGCAGAGAAAAGCTTGCCGCAAGCTTTACTTCACTCACCGCCTTTGTGAGTTATGCTACCAGTAGTAACATCACATGCTGCACGTCGAGTATGGGGATCCAAGAACAGGAAGCTAACTCAGTCAAGACATCTTGGTAGTGATTTAGTGCAAGATATGGTTACTAGATAAACATCCAGATGAATATGATGATCAAATCTTGAATATGTTCTCCATGAGGTTCATATGCTTATTCCGTAAAACCAATTTATGAAACTTGGAACTAGGTGATGCTTGGATAAGCATCCGACAGAAACTTCACATAAACCTAGAACGACAAATCGCCTCTCTTCATATTACCATTGGCCATGAGTAGCCTCTTTCCTTATTCACTCTTAGAGTTATCTTCTTGTCCTATTTACTGGTCTGGCTCATCCTGTTCCTTAATCATCAGGAATGACCAATAACACTCAGACTCACCACAATGTGCAAGTACACAGACAATCAAATTATGTATCTACTCCAAGATGATGTGGATTCTTGGTGTACGATATTTACAGATACACATGCAAACAATATTTGCTCAAAATCCTTTCAAGTCAACAATGATAGGGTCCATTCTGGAAGAATCCACAACTTGCTGTCTTGACCCAGGAGAAGCAAATGGGCTCTGCAGCATGCATCTCTTGCGTGTATCGTTGGGAGACGAATAAACGATGGCACTACATGTTGCGTTGATGGCTGGGCAGAGATTGCAGATCCGGCCATGTAACCTCCGCTTTCATCGTGAGTATGAATCCATCGAGGGTCAATAACTGGGGCGATACAAGTTTATTATTATGCATGTTGGAAGGATTTGCTCTGCCTGATGATACACTTCGACTAAGAAGAAAGTACAAAAAGACATGTCCACGTCAATCGTGACAACAATAATGGGTGCATAAGGTGCATGTGATAGTCGTCCTAGTTGAATCTATAATATGCTTTTTTTTTGCAGGTTTAGGTGTGTGTGTGTGACGTGATTAGGTAATAATTTAGCTTTTTTTTCTTGGGTGCTTGAACCATCCGAACCTTTGTATTAGGACAAGTCCGTCACTAAATAGAAAAAAATGATGGATGATCGTCGGTATTTGGAGGCCCTGAGTCAGGTTCTTGGGACGGCTTGGGCTGAGAAGAGAAAAAAAAGTGGGGTTGCCCAACTATTACTCTCAAAACTCAAAAAAAAAGTTAGCGCAGCGCAGCGCTTCACTCGGGCGGTAAAATACGAAAGGGTGACAAGAACGGGAAATCTGTGACCGAAATACCGCTCATCGAATCATGAAGAAAGTGATGAAAACTGGAAATACCGAATTTTCTCTGAAAGTATCGGGAATCGCGGAGTGGGGTCGCTTGCATTGCTGCAGGCTGCATAGTTGTGTGGTGGTTGGCGTCATGACATTTGAGACAGTGGCGTTGTATATATCCTAACTTGTCTAAAGGCTTACCAGGAGCTCAGAAGAGATGAAAATTGTTTGGCAGGATGGAAGAAGTAATCTGTTGTGAATTCTTGTGATAGCGGGGATATTTTGGACGTCTAGAGCTGATTATGTTGTTCGAATCTGGCCTGGGAAGCGACGTCGTAATACTGCTTATCGTGTACTGGAGATAGATAGACTGCATGCACTAGAGAGTTGTGCCAATCAAGCCAGGACTGAATCCGTAGGCGATGAGATACACAAAGTGGTAGTTCTGGGGTGGGACCAACTTGTCACAATGTCATCACGGAGATAAAGCGGGTACACGGGTATCCACCTCCGTGGCATCTGTACGTCGGTGACCAACTTTGTACCTGATTGTCAAACAACCTAATCCAAGTGGAAACAGTGATACAATGATTGCACAAAGAGTAAGAACAAACACAACATCCCGCATCTTTTAGACCTTCAGAATAAGAAGGAGGGGCCATTGCTGAAGGGATATGACGGAAGAATGGAATCGGTTACATACAGAAAGTGGAAACATGGCATAGTTACACAAGTGAGAGGCATAATCTGGCAGGAGGTGACCAGGTGACAGACAAGACGGAAGCATCCATCCATCTTAAATTAAATGATCCCCAATAAGAACAGAGGTAATACATCATACACGATGACGCCATGTAGTCAAGGCTTCTAAGGCCACATGAAAATTGCCAGATCTAATGCAATTACCGTCGTCTATTCTAAACCTCACCGCGAGTCAGGATACTAAAGTAACAGGAACCGAAAATTGTATATTGATATGAAGCAAGATAGCAGCAATATCATGTGGACATGATATCGGTCAATCAATCGCTGTGGTCGTCGACATGTCGGTAAGGGACCGCAGTGAATGCACAACCACGGATAATACAGGCTTGGCAAAGGGTGTCTCAGTTAAGAAACCCACAAAGACATCGTGATACAGACCTCAGAGTAGGCAAACTGGTCTCTATGTTTGTGTGACCAGATATATGGCTCCTTATAAATTCATACCTCATCTCAGTTCCTTCTCAACTCTCTTCCCAGGCCGACCATACCCATCACACCTAGTCACTCTTTAATTGTTACCGCAACTATCATGAAGTCTTTTACCACCTTGACTTTAGCCGCCGGCCTTGTTTCGGCCACCCCGTTGCCAAACTTTCCAAATGCCAAGGCATTCCTGGGTGCCCAAGTGGCTTCCCCCATCGACGGCATGACCTTCCACCGCATCAACGCCCTCTTCTCGACCACCAACGATCTCCCTACCGCCCACACCCAACGCCTGACATCCCTCGGTAGGAAACCCACCGGAAGATCCGCCGCCCACATCACCTCCACCCTCCACAAGCGCCACCCGGTCTCCCCGGGATCACCCGGCAGCATCGTCTCCCGTCGCCTCCCGTCGCAAAACATCTCCGCCATTGACAGCATGTCAACGCAGTACGGTATCGACATCGACTGGAATGGCCAGGCGGTGTCGCTCCTGTTTGACACGGGGAGTAGTGATACGTGGGCGGTGTCTAGTGACTTTACGTGCCGGACGGCCATGGGCATTCGGACGGATCAGGAGGAGTGTTTGTGGGGGCCGAATTTGGTGGATTCGTTTGCGGAGGGGTCGAAGGATCCGGAGTTGCATTTTGCGACAAGGTATGGGTCGGGGGAGAAGGTGTCTGGACCGATGGGGCGGAGTGACATTACCTTGGCGGGTATGACGGTCAAGGACCAGTTGGTCGGGCTCGCCAACGATACCTACTGGTACGGAAATAACCTAACTAATGGTATTATGGGAATGGCGTTTCCGGCTTTGGCTAGTGGATACGGTGGTTCTGATGGCTCTGGGGATGGCACGTTCCGTACGATGTACCAGCCAATCTTTAGTAACATGGTCACTCAGGGACTGTTGGAGCCGGTCTTTTCTGTCTCTTTGGAAAAGTCTTCAGGCGGTGGTGTGATTGGATGGGGCGGGATTCCAGTTGTGGACTGGTCTCCTCAGACAGTTGCCGAAACGGATATCTTAATTGTGAGTAACACCAGTTACAATAATGAAATGGCGACTTACTAACTTGTATACAGGCTAGTGTATCCAACTTTCCTGATGCCAGCTCTCAGTACACATTCTACACAATTATCACTGATGGTATCCAGTACAATCAAGTCCAGGACCCTCGCAAGTACCTGTACATCATCGACACCGGCACTACGCTCATGTATCTACCACCCAGTAAGCATATACCTTCACTTTACTATTATCCCGATCACAGCAACATCCCCCTACTAACACACTTCCAGAGCTTGCCGAAGCCATCGCCGAATCTTTCAACCCTGCTGCAGTCTACCTTTTCCAATACGGTGCCTACTTCGCTCCATGCGACGCTCAACCTCCACGGCTAGCCGTCATCATCGGCGGCGTCAAGATCTGGATCAACCCTGCCGATCTTATCTACCAAGATTTCCAGGATCCATCCACTGGTTACTGTGCCATTGGTGTCACCACTGGTGGGGATGGCCCGTACATCTTGGGAGATGTTTTCCTGCAGAGTGTGATGGCTGTCTTTAACATTGGCGCGGCGCAGATGCGTTTCTATGGTCGGTACCGTTGAGGAGTTGTCGGTGCTCAGAATTTCTTGGTTATTTAGTCAATATGGTAACTGGATTGTCTACTATTAAGAGTCTGTTCAAATTGATCATGTCTAGTTGTGTACATGGAAAGAGATAATGACATAGCTAACTAATAAGATAAGAGATGTATCTTATCAATAACATTCCACCCCACCTTGGCCCAACGCATATTCCTCACTTTCCATCGACGCCTGTCCGAACAAAATGTAAAGATGATAAAGTTTTTTTTTGGATGGTTATGGAGTTAGTTATTTCTATTCAATATAGATTTGTTTATGATTTCAATGTTGAGAAAGCATTTATTCTCCCTACATTTGTGTTCAGAAGCAATATAAACCCTAATATTGTAACAACTTACTGTTGCCTGCATATACCCTCCGCAATGACACAAAGGATCCACATCAGGATTCCAATAACAACCAACCACAGAAAACGTGCAACATCGACTGTTTATGATATTATCATTGTCGACTTGCTATACCTCTGAGCCGACATTTCTAGTCTTTTATCAGTTATCGGTCTTGCAAATCTCACTCATCATAATGGCTTATGGTGTGGCACCGGGCGGGAATGTTTCCATGATGACAGGCCGCGCCAGAGTCAACACTTGGTTTATCAGCAGTGTAAGTTTTTACCTCGAAACCATAAATCACTACACCCGCATTCTAAAAATCACGATATGGATTTTTTGGAAGCTTCCTGATTCAATTGGCATCGGTATCAATGTCACTACTCAAATGCCAAATGCATTTTTATCTGCGCGTACCATAGACGCAAAAATATTTGTTAATTGGGACAAGGCTCCCGCATATGGGGTTGCGTGAAAAGTGACTGGGAAGACAAAAGAAATCGTCACAATACCCCAGCCTCCCGTTGAGCCTCAATTCCGAGGCAAGATGAGACAAAGATTTCTGCCACAAAACACACGCTATATCTTCAGTGTCATTGGCTCACTCTCCGACTTCAGCCGGTTGCCAAAAGCCTGGCTCAATCTCCTTGTCCATGAACGATCATGAGTGTGATGCCAAGATACCCAACCGCAAACTTTATTCCTATCGATTCATACGGATCATGTAATTTTGTCCCACTGGATCTTCATCAGCTTCCCAGCCCAGAGGGGAAAAAAATGTCTGTTGGTTGCTGCTCGCTATATATTAATTTATGTGTGTCATTGCAAAGGAATAAGTGTTCGGCAGCATGTTTCCAAAATGGAAAATATTCTGGTCAAGTGATCAGGTCACCTGGACAGCCGCCTGCATATCGTTACCTCCTTTCTCAAGGATACCTTTTCCCCAGCTTTTTGAGCCGAAGCCGAGCACAGAACGGCACGACATCAAACCGGGGTGTTACATTCAGATCGCTGGTCTGCACACAAAGATGAGACTATATTTTGTGATGGAGGGTGCATTTGTGAATAGAATCACCATGAGAACCACAGTTCTTTGGCAACATCAGGACCATGAGTTTGCAAGTTGATATGGGCTGTTTCAGCCATAGTTTTGGTCGTGTGACCTCTCATGGAACCATATACGTTCCAGATAATTGTGAGAATGGAGCGTCTGTCAATTTGATGACATCTTGCATCTCCAGCCCAAGACATTGTTCTGGCCCTTGCTGATGCCTTGCATAGCAACTCCATACTGCAACATTCTCTCGCTCTCTCACAAGGCCATGCAGACTCAGCAGGTGTTGAACTTTCGGCTGCTCAATCCCATCAACCCCAGCATTTCGTTACCTTGCTTTTCGGGAATAGTTGGAATGACCCCATGTTTGCTTCTTTCCATCCCACCTCACTCCAATCCACCGTTTCCATTGCACTCCCGGCCATGTATCTATGAGACGATAAACGACGACCTATTTGAAATGCCACCGACATGATTGTGCTGCATACAACGAACACATCACACCCCAGATATCCACACAAAGGCGGTCAAGCAATGTGGTTCGTTTTGTTGCGTTGTGTTGCCGGGCCCGGACGCCTTCCGTTGCTCCACAGTCCCGGACCAACGGACCATGAATTGGCGAAATTCACTGTTCGTGCTTTGGTATGTTATTTTTTGTGTTGGGGTTTATGCCTGGCTTGGCGGTCCTTAACTTCTAGAAATCTGAGATTTTCTTACGTGAAGATTGATACAGGTGTATCAAAACTTTAGACTGCATCTATGAACTCCAGTGGAGTTAACAGACGAAAAATTCATCGTGGTGATCTAAGGCCACATTGCGCAATGCCAGTGGCATCATGCTTTATGTCTGGGATAATCGATGCAATTAGCTCGGGAATTAATGGATTACTATAGTCCACTACCAGCTAATGAATTCCATAGGAGGGTCTTTCGATAACCCTGCTCCACTTGAATGGGATCTGAGTACAAATAAATTCGCGAGTCTGTAATGAGAAGTCCATAAACTCTATGTTCCGTGCTCCAAGGGGAGACAGAATGCCTCGAATATCTCGAGCAGTGATTCAAAATCTACTTCATCTTGATCGTGGGAATAAGGTTGGATTTCTGATAGATTATGGATGGTGTGAAGTATTGTTAAAAACCGGGGTCATGCCGCAGTGGGTCAAAGCCACCGTGACCTGAAAGGATATCATGATACGCTGTTAAGGCTCTAATACAACAAGCCAACTTCACCAGGTGTGACCAGTTGTCATATCCGGAGCTCACGGAAGCTGAATCAATCATTCAGACCTAGTGCTTTGTATATAACTCTAGTTAGTAAGCACACAATCCACAATAATGGCCACCAAAGTGCCTTGTGACAAGTCCTTTGGGGTAGCTAAAATCCCACAAAGGCTCCCCACAATCATAACTATCCTGTAAAAAAAACACGGCTCGGCTCGGCTTCGCTGAGTTTTCGGTCTGCTGGTACTAAGCATCCCCGCATTTTCATAGATAGAACCACCATGCAGCAGCTCTACTAGTCTTATACTTACCAGTCTTCTCTTCCATAAATCCCATCATAGGTTGCCTCTGGGCTATCACGACGATCCTTCGCTATTCCCAACACTGCACACAGCACTCCTTGCTATCCGCCCGCTCGCTTCTGCCAATTGTGAATATCAAAGTTTCCAGTAGCATAATTCAAAATAGGGAGCATATGAAATGTCGATAGTTTGACATATATATGAATAGGGGACCGAGATAACTTGGAGCAAGTATCGAGTAGCTCCCTTTTCCCGTGGCGGGCTCCTTTCTTCAGCAATCCGCCCAAGTTGGAAGCTGTCCTGAGTGTAACTTCATGAATGGTATCACCAGTTTTGACCTGATAATATAGCCTGAAGACACTTTGTCACAGAAATTATGAGAATAGTACTTGTACTTGTGGCATCCCAAACTTGCCATAAACACAGGACCGAGATACCAGGGGCCTGCTGGACATTATCTTTTCCTGCTTAAGGATTCTTTGCTTCTTGATAATTATATCTTCCTTCTTGTTGTCTCTTGCTCGTTTGTACGTTGATCCAGAGAATAGCAGTTTGCACTTTCCTGTCCTATAACAAGGTATACGTCACGCGATCAAAGAGTATTCACGTATCCTTTCCAGCATTAGTGTTTCCCTTTCACTATCCATTCCAAAAGCTTCGTCAACCCCATCCATTTTCTATCGTGAACAAGAGCAGGACGATACCGATCCGTCCCGGGCTTGTATCACACACCCAGCCAATCTCCTGAACATCAAGTGCTGTCCACCACCCCTGGCCTGGTCCAGTCTTTCATGCTAGTTGGGTTTCACTTCCAGTTCCCGGTAATCTTCCCCACTACGTTCAACGCAAACTCAGGCCTGGTCAACATATTTGGCAAGCCCAACCCAAGGGAGTCAATGTGCTTTTTAGCTGCGGTTCGTCGCACACCATCCATTCCTTAAAAGTTGCTTACTGTCGGGACCGTGCTCCGTACTCAACCAAGTTGCACCTTCGTGTGCCTTATTTTACTTTTTTAAGCCCTTCGGTTCCCCTTCCAGAATCCCGCACGCATTGAACTTTGGGCCTGTTCATCCATTGACAACTTCCTGTGACTTCATTAAGTCTCTTTAATAAAGCTTGTGCCTCAACTTATCTATTTGTTAATTCTGACGCTCCAGATCTTCGTTTTTTTTTTCTTGTTCGCGCTCATCTTCCTCCGTTGCACCTTTGTCCCTCTTTCAGCAGCAATTCATACATAACTCTTGAGAGAAACACCCACCCCCTTGCATTTGGAACCTTTTCAACTACTACACCGCTACCACAACCACTGGAATCCGGATCTCCACAATCCAAATATCTCGACCCTGCACTTGTCATTGAGCATACAAAATCCCAACTTCTCTTCACACAACACCCTCCTACACATCTCGGAGACTCACCCAATGTCATCATCACCTAACCGTCGCAGTATTGGCGTACAGGCTGAATATGCGCGCATCTGCGTTGTAATGGTCGGTCTTCCAGCTAGAGGAAAGAGCTTCATTGCTCAAAAAGGTACGGCTTCTTAAATTATCTAGTTTTCTTTGATTGCCGCCGGTCCTGCCCGAATCTTTCCGAAGACCTCGGTTGTTCATACTTCTCAATTCATGTGCTAACTGACATGCCTTAAACATAGCCCAAAGATACCTCCAATGGCTTTCCATCACTGCCCAAGTCTTCAACGTTGGAAGTTACCGTCGTAACAATGCGCCCCAGCCGACCGCCGACTTTTTTGATATCAACAACAAGGAAGGCGAACGTATGCGCCGCGAAGCGGCTGAAGCAGCGATCACAGACATGATGAAGTGGTTCAAGAACGGTGGTGTGGTTGCTATCCTAGACGCTACTAACTCCACAAAGGAACGGCGCAAGTGGATTTATGAAGTATGCACCGCTGAGGGTGTCGAGGTTATTTTTGTGGAGAGTAAATGCGACGATGAGGAGCTCATCATGGCCAATATCCGTGACGTCAAGACCACTAGTCCAGATTACAGGGGTCAGGATCCCGAACAAGCAGCGCTCGATTTCCGCAATCGCATTCGTATGTACGAAAACGTCTATAAATCAGTAGATGTAGATGGGGATGAGAGTGACTACACCTACCTGAAGCTCATGAATGTGAGCAAGCAGGTTATCATTAACCGCATTCAGGATTATCTCCAGAGTCGCATCGTCTACTACCTCATGAACCTTCACATTCGCCCACGTTCTGTTTGGTTATCAAGAGTAAGTTGGTATCCTTTGTTTCTTCGGCATCGATAGATTACTAACTCACAATTAGCACGGGGAGTCCATGTACAACCTTGATGGTCGCATTGGTGGTGATGCGTTGTTGTCTCCGCGCGGTGAACAGTATGCTCAAAAGCTTCCCAAGCTTGTTCTTAAATCCGTTGGTGTAGGTATCATAGATGTCAACCTAACTCATTAGACCAGATCATTAATATTACTTCTAGGATGGCCGACCCCTTACAGTTTGGACCTCTACTCTTAAGCGCACAATCGCCACCGCCCGCTTCTTGCCCGGCAACTACAATCAATTGCAATGGAAGGCCCTTGATGAACTTGACGCTGGTGTCTGCGATGGCTTGACTTACCAGGAGATCAAAGACAAGTACCCCGATGACTTTGCTGCTCGTGATGAGGACAAGTACAACTACCGCTATCGTGGCGGCGAGTCATACCGTGATGTTGTCATCCGCCTAGAGCCCATTATAATGGAATTGGAGCGTAGTGAGGATATCCTCATTGTTACTCACCAGGCCGTTCTCCGTTGCATCTACGCTTACTTTATGAAGGAGGATCACCAAAAGAGTCCTTGGATGAACGTTCCACTCCACACTCTTATCAAACTTACTCCTCGCGCCTATGGCACTGAAGAAGTCCGTTATGAGGCGAAGATTCCCGCCGTCAGCACTTGGCGTGGAAAGGGCAGTACTGCTAAACACGAAGACCCGCTGCCCGAGAAAATCTAATATTCGTGGTTTTAGCTTTGCGTGTACACGCATATACCAGGTTCCACAGCTCCTGGCTTTGTGTATTATTTTGATTGCGCTTTTGTTCACTTCCAGCTTTTCTTTTTATTTGGTCATGATTGATTTGTTTCGTTACGACTCATCATTTTTGGGCTGCTTTCGGCTTTTGGGCTACATTATTGGGCTGCTATCTACTTGCTTAATCCACGGGATTCTTGTTATTCCTTCTGTTACCTTCTTTTCGGGTAGGTATACTCATTTATCACGGTCTTCCTTCATTAGTTTATCGAAACCCATGCTATCAAGTATGTGGGCAATGGGCCTGACTGTGAATAGTTGAGTCCACTCCTGATTTGTTTTATGCTTAAATAAATTTCCGTTATCATTGGGAGGGGAAATTGGGTTACCAACATCATCACGGATACCGATAATGTTGAGGGGAGGCTCTTTTCTGGGGGTTACTAAGGGTTCATTGACTACATTATATCACATATGCTCTTGGTTTTGAAATGCTTGTGTTTGATTTTTGTTTTGGAGTTACTGGATAGATCAGGGAGTTCTGGTTTAGAGCATCAGTGTTAGTGACTATGAGTCTCTTAATTGCTATATTCTTTTTGTGCTTGAACCTGTCATTTGTAATAAAGTGACATTGTGACATATGGTGGGGGAATCGCGCGGGGAAATCGCGGAGAATCCTGGACTCGAAGGCAGTTCGCGAGAGGTGAACATACGTTTTTATTCCTCTTTCGGAAAAATTTGGTGATGTTTGCATTTATAATTCTGGGGTATATATGGGGAGATTGTGGAGAGTGTCCCAGTGGGAATAACACGGCAGTATAGATTGATGTCCTTAATCTGGTGAATTACCTACTATAAATCATGTGACGTCGTTATAAGAAGCAACATGATTGATGATCTTGAAAGAGGCTCTGCTGATATGTACGAAGATGCATGTATGTATGTACATTGACACACAGATCGGTAATTGGGTTTGGGTAAGGATGCATACATCCATCGCCTGTGTAAAAGTACCGATTGGACGGTAGGATGATAAGTGTTCTGCCTACCCACAAACTATCCAAGGCAATAAAGATAAAAATAAAAGAAATTAACTTGTCATGTCATAATATTTTTCTCATCAGGTCAATGCCAGGTGCGGTAGGCCTCATAATATTACTGGTCGATGATACTCACTCGCATCTTGAGTCAATGAGTTGCATCTCATAATCATATGAAAGACCCCCACGCACTGGAATATGGACGCCACGTTTGACGTTTAAAAAGCCACACTGAGTAATACAGTATTGCGTCGCCGTGCGCCTCAATAGGGGCACTGTTAGGTTTGCAAAGGATTTTTGATGCGATAAGATAAGAAATAAAAGTTGCTGGCCCGTCTTTAGCATTGGCATCAAGGCGCATAGAGAAATTTCTCTTCGCTGTATTATAGCAGGATACTCTTCTATCGACAGCAACGAATCATCGTTGTTTCAGTGTCTCTTTATTTCTAGTATCAATCCTTCGGCTTGGTTTTGTCTTTTTTGTTTTTACTTGATACCTCTCGCTGATACCTGTTTTCTTGCCAACCACACACCATGGGCTCTAAGACCAAGGCGACTCCCAAGGAGTCTACCAAAGCCAAGAAGGCCGAAGCTGTCGCCACCACTCCTACAAAGACCACTGAGCAAGAGAAGCGCAAGCGCTCCCGCAAAGAGGTTGAGTCTGAGTCTGAGAGCGAGAAGGAGGAAGAAGATGAGGAAGAGGAGGCTAAGGAAGAAGAAGCTTCCGAAAACGAAGACGCCGTTGCCGATGCCGACGACAACGAGGAGACCGCCGAAGCCAACACCGATACTGCTCTCGAATCCCTTCCCAACAACCACTTGTCTCTTCCCAACTCCGCCGCCGAGAACGCTACAAAGTTCTCTGAGCTTGACCTTTCCGCCAAAACTCAGAAGGCTATTGATGCCATGGGCTTGACCGAGATGCGCGAGATCCAGAAACGCACTATCCCCCCGTTGTTGACCGGCCGTGATGTCCTGGGTGCTGCCAAGACCGGTTCTGGAAAGACCCTTGCTTTCCTGATTCCCGCGGTTGAGACTCTGTACAACCTCAAGTTCAAACCCAGAAACGGCACTGGTGTTATTGTCGTCTCTCCTACCCGTGAGTTGGCACTTCAGATCTTTGGTGTTGCGCGCGAGCTCATGGAGTACCACTCTCAAACTTGTGGCATTGTCATTGGTGGTGCCAACCGTCGGGCAGAGGCTGACAAGCTGGCTAAAGGTGTCAATCTGCTGATTGCTACCCCCGGTCGTCTGCTGGATCATCTTCAGAACACTCCCTTCGTCTTCAAGAATCTGAAGTCTCTGATTATCGACGAGGCTGACCGTATTCTTGAGATTGGTTTCGAAGATGAAATGCGCCAAATTATTAAGATTCTCCCCAAGGAGGATAGACAGTCGATGCTGTTTTCTGCCACTCAGACTACTAAGGTCGACGACCTTGCGCGCATGTCATTACGCCCCGGTCCTCTCTACATTAACGTTGACGAAGAAAAGAAGTTCAGTACTGCCGACGGTTTGGAACAAGGTTACCTTGTTTGTGATGCTGATAAGCGTTTCCTTCTTCTCTTCTCTTTCTTGAAACTCAACATGAAGAAGAAGATCATTGTCTTCTTTTCTTCTTGTGCCTGTGTCAGCTATCACGCTGAGCTTCTCAACTTTATTGATATTCCCGTCCTTGCTCTGCATGGTAAGCAAAAGCAACAGAAGCGTACCAACACCTTCTTTGAGTTCTGCAATGCCAAGCAAGGTACTCTTATCTGCACGGATGTTGCCGCCCGTGGTCTCGATGTAAGTCACCGCAATGTAACCTGATGCAATACATTCAAACAAGCTTGCTAACTCGAGTTCTCTTTCTAGATTCCCGCCGTTGACTGGATCGTCCAGTTCGACCCTCCGGATGACCCCCGTGACTACATCCATCGTGTTGGTCGTACCGCCCGTGCCAACGCCAACGGCCGTTCCCTTATGTTCCTCCAGCCCAGCGAGGTTGGCTTCCTGACTCACCTCAAGGCTGCCCGTGTGCCCATTGTTGAGTTCGAGTTCCCCGCCAAGAAGATCATCAACGTCCAATCTCAACTCGAGAAGCTCATCTCGCAAAATTACTACCTCAACAAGAGCGCCAAGGAAGGTTATCGCGCCTACCTGCACGCTTATGCTTCCCACTCTCTGCGGACGGTCTTCGACATCAACAAGTTGGATCTCATCAAGGTTGCCAAGTCTTTCTGCTTTACTACGCCGCCGAGAGTCGATGTTACTGTGGGTGCCAGTATGAAGAACACTTCTCGGAGAGCTTACGGTAGCCAGCCTCACCAGCGCAAGAAGATTCGCCGGTAAAAGAGTCCGGGGGATCTGGTGGTTTAGATTTATGTCCTATTTGGTATAAGGGCGATGTTGACTGTGGGGTTATCATTTTTGGTTGCATATTCTTGTTCTTTGTTACCTTGTCATTTGTCAAAAAAGTATATCTGATACATGCGGCTAGGAGCTATATCTGTCTTTTTATTCTTTGGGCTGGTTTGTATTCATTGGTGAATCGGCGAATGGTTTTAATAGCATTCATTCTCATACATGTTATGGTCCTGCGTGTGATGTTACGCTGGTAACATATGATGACCCACTACCTGACAACGAGTATTTATCCATTGTACGATTCGCTACGTTGAATGGGCCATATTATCCCATGGTAAACTTCAGCTCAACTATTATAGCCAGTGTGCAAGTGAGAATAAACTCCTACATACGGTGGGGATGTTCAATCCCTTCCACAACCCGATAACGAACCTGATGAATCGATGGACGTTGACCAGGTCAAAGTTTTGACCGTCGCACGATGCAAAAACACAACAGCTTCAATGCTGCCACCACATCTTCTGCACGTCCGAGCGCCATGTACAGCAAACGGTCAACAAACGGTCAACCACAGGACGACTACAACATCAGGAGGTTGGATTTTAAGAGCCACGACACAGGAGTAAGGATTGCAAATCCCGTCGGACAATTGTCATGCCACTTTTGTGATAGAGGGTGTGGTAAATGTGGTAAATTGTCTGGCTTGTGAACAAGCTTTTGAGGGATGGAGGGGAAAAGGCAACATAACTAGGTGTATTTTATATATACATCTATACATATAGGCGCAGCCATCGGTAGTCCGGCAAAATTACAGGTGAAGCAAGGTATCAGTGACCGTGACACAGAACGTCATGCCTAAGCAGACAGTTCCCTCAAAATTAAGAGAATTATGCGGCCTTACTCAACTAAACCCCTCAAACGGCCGAGTTTATCGAGTTCCGCCTGCCGAAAAAAAAAGACCAGAAAAAAATCCGTCTGAGGCTCTCGGGATCCCGGCAGTGTTGAACCTGAAGTTTGGAGCTGCCGTTACTCATAATCCTGGAATTGGCAGTATTTAAATAGAATTTCCTGATTAGTATTCATTGATTCAGCTCCGCGAACCTCCAATCCCACATAAAAGATTAACTCCATTTTTGCAATTTCCGTCGTGAAACGGCCATATTTATCGGAAATAACAGCAGCAGGAGCAGCAGCAGCGCACGAGCTCATACCTCTCTCCAACTCGTTGCCAGCCTGCCAAATGTCTCCTCTCTATACAAAGCGATATTACCATGATACTTAGCCTGTCGTATATCACTGCCAAACAAGCTACTTTGCCAAGAGAAATCGGAGACAAACTAATACCGGGATTATGACCTATGAGTCTATGAAGATTCAGGAATACAATTATGTCAAAAATTATAATATGAGTTTCAGGATTTTATTAATGTCTTTGAAAGATGGAAATAAGATGATAGGTTCAATATTAAGGTTATTACCTAGCTTAGTAGTAACATCTATCCTAGCATTATAGTTATAAAAATGTGACCGCTCTCACAACAGGCCCTGGTTGCACAATTGGTTAGTGCGTTGGACTTTTACAATCCCTTAGGATAGGGCTATCCAAAGGTTGCGGGTTCGAGTCCCGCCTGGGGCGGCTATTTTTTCCCCTTTTGCATCTCAGATGAAAATGAGTTCACATTTACTTTTTAATTTTGAACATTTCATGGTAAGAATGCTGAGGTCAACTTTAATTGACATGCCTTTCATCTAATCCTAGACCAGTCCCATAAAACAAAACAAGATAAGCAATAGAAAATAAGAAAGAGAACCAAAAAGGTTCTAGACCCTCTGTGGCTCAATAATGAATGGGCCTAGAGTGCGCTGAGCTTATGCGCAGCTAGTGGTGCGGCTTATGGTGCAGGTGGTATGTTTTCTGGTGCAAAGCAGCATGACGGGAGGCGCCGTTGCGACACTATGTGGATCCCGGGGCTAGGATGTTCCAACATTCTGACGTGATCACACACCTCAGCCCCAAGCTCACCCACTGATTGTCTGTCAATTGTATGAGTTGTGGGTGGTGGACAGATGTCGTGAGATTGAAAAAAAAGGAAATAGCACGGATAGGATGGCTCGGGATAAAGAGAGACACGGTGGTGATCATTGGCAGTGGGCGAGGTGTTTTTTGTTTTGTTTTTATATATCTATTTTTTTAGCATGTTTAGGGCGAGCTATTTTGGAGATTATATTTACGGTCAGGGCTGATGCTGTAAAGATAATTGCACTTGCGCATGCAAGCTAAGCTGAGCAGGACCTGGTGTCATAATTGGAGATAATGTTTTTGTCCTAAATAATTTCATAACATCGAGGAGGTATGATTCACAAGTTGAGAGGTGGAGATTTTTTGGATCTGCAGACTTGTACATATGGAGATATAGGACGTTATATCAAAGTGCTTGTGTTTTCTTTTTTTATGTTGTTTAATAGGCTTCAGAAGGCAATAAGTGGCGTTCAGATGACTGCAATAAGATCACCTTTAGCGCCTGTACCAAGGGCTCTTATGAACCGATATTTCATCATGTAGGGCCCTGAAGATGAGGTGAATATACTGAAGAACTTACAGGAACGGCAATCACACTGCAGCTCCTACCCCGGCTAAATGTGGGGTTTTTGGAGGTTCTAGTGGTGGGTAACATGGGGGCCTTTTCTTTTCGGCGAATAACACTAGGATCTGGTTATGTTTCGAGATGATAACCCGTAAATAAAGGGTAAAAAAATAATCAAGAAATGGAGCATCAAACAAAAAAAAATCAAGATAAAACGTCAAGTTTCGGGGACGATCCCGATTGGAGCCGTTGAGCCTGACAGAAAGGGCCTTGAACCGCATATGTAAACAACATAAAAGGCTGGTCACGACACCACCTTGGGACATTTGTGTTCACATCCTCTTTCCTGTATTTCCTCCCATATATCACGCAACTTGTTTTTGAACTGTTGGATATCCTCGTCTCTACTTTCGATTGTCTACTTACTTCTTCCAGTTCAGATCGATACTCCGCGGACCATCTGTCACCATCGATTCGCCTAAACTTCTACACACATACACGCATACGTACAATCGGATTTCTTTTCTTTTTTCAGGGAAACTCAATCTTCTGTTCTTTTTTGAGTCATTGATAGTCTACATATAGCGCGTCCAGTTACCCTTTTGAGACTGTGAACTGATATATCCATTGTTCACACTGCAAAGTCTCTCCCGCTTTTCGTTCATCAATTTCTTCTTTCTGTTCCACAACCTCACATCACACAATGGCCGGTCGCGCCCAAAATATCCGCATGGGCTTGGCCCGTATGGAGCGTCTCTACGATGCCACCGCTCAGCCGTGGAAAGCTATGCATGTAGCTGGTACTAACGGTAAAGGTTCCATCTGCACTTACCTCTCACAACTGTGTGCCGCTCACGACGTCCGTCACGGCCGCTTTACTTCCCCATTCATCCACCACCCCCGCGACTCCATCCTGATTAACGGCACTGCCATCTCTGCTTCCGAGTATGCCGAAAATGAGAAGTACATTCGCGCGCAACCCGGATTTGCCATTGACCCGCCATCGCCGTTTGAGCTTATGACCCTCATCGCTTTCCGAGCTTTCACTGAGAACAACGTTGCCTACGGTGTTGTCGAGACTGGTATGGGTGGTCGCTTGGATTCTACCAACGTCATGCGCAACAAGGCTGTGAACGTCTTTTCCAAGATCGGCATGGACCACAACCAGTTCCTTGGCTCTAACATCCTCGTCATCGCCGCCGAGAAGGCTGGTATCATCACCACTCCTGATGCTCCCTGTGTTGTTGATGATACTTCTGACTACTCTGTCCTCGACGTTATCGCCCAGCGTGCCCAAGAAATGCACGCGCCCTTTCACATGCTTTCGGATGATCCCAAGCTCCTTTCAGTTCTGCGCCGGGAATGCCCTAAGTTGGGCTTTGCCTCGCATGAGGTGATGAATTTGGCTTGTGCTATTGATGCCTTCCGCAAGACCTTCCCCGATACTCTTTCCTACGAACAGATTCGGGCTTTACTGCCGAAGCTGTCCCAGGTGCGGATGCCTGGACGTCTCCAGATGCTGGATATCAGCCACAAGATTCCCAGGCGGTCACAAGAGATCTTGCTGGACGGTGCGCATAACATGATTGGTGTCCAAGCTCTCAGTACCCACGTGGGTCACAACCTCCGGAAGGGTCAGCCCGTGACGTGGGTGGTGGGGTTGTCGAACCCTCGTGACGAGGAGGCGATTGACCTAATTAGAGCTCTGGTTCATGATGAGGACGCCATTGTGTTTACCGAGTATGGATCGCAGTCTACCGAAGTGGAGAAGGCGACCAGACCGGATCCTCTCAGCGCTGAGAGTTTGAGAGCTAGATGCGTGCGGAAGATTCTGCCTGAAGAGAAACTGTTCGCCGTTCCTGATGTCACAAAGGCGATCAAGAAGGCTGCTGACTTGGCGCAAGGAGGCCCGCTGGTTGTTACGGGAAGCTTGTACCTGGGATCAGAGGTCTTGCGGTGGTCTCATTGAGGAGACAGCCCAAGAAAATTTACATGGTGGAATAGCAGAGGTTTCCACATTTAACATTGGGAAGGACATGGAAACAGACAGAGTTTGAGGTCGGTGGAATTAATGCTTGGGGGCGGGCTAGAACAATACGGGAAATGATTCAACGACAATACCAACGGGCGCATATTTTTTTTTTTCATTGTTTTTTCTATTTTATTACCACCCGCATCATACCTCAACTTGGATGTTGCTTCGCCCATGAAACCCCAATTTTCCAGTTTGAGAGGTATCTGCTATAGGACAACCCTCTTCTGGACCCTCCATGCCATTCTTCGACTGACTGTTGATGTGCGCGAATCAAGATGCGGCATCCCAAACGGTCACACTACGCTCGGCCTCATCTCCGCATCCGGTCCGAACATTACGATATGACGCATACATCCAGATTTATATTTTTTTTCTACAATTTTCCACAGCGCAGGGTCGTTTTTTTATTGGATTCTTGGCAGACTTTTGGGTTGCCGGGAGTTTCTAGCGACGGCATCAGACGACAGCAGAACAACATAAGTACTACAGGACAGATAGCACAAGCCGCGAGTAGCCGCGGAGCCTTGCTTTTAGGAACCCAGTTTAATTATTATTAAAACACTTTGTTGTATATTCCTTTTTTTTGTTGATATCCACAATGCCTTCGAATTTGATTATTGTCTGCGGTCATGGGATTTGGATGGGCGGGGTTCACAAGGGTTACAGTGAGGACGAATGGTTGATTGCGCCATTCCAGGCCGGTGAGACTCCGACGTTTATTGAACACGTCAAGCTTGGATTTAAGATACTTGCCGAGGATCTGGGCTCTGTATTGTTCTTCTCAGGGTAGGTTTATTAGCTCCATTTTCTCAGTGACTAGATTTCAAAAACAACTAACATCATGTAGCGGCCCCACTCGCAAGGAAATGAATCTCTCGGAAGCCCGGAGCTACTACAACGTCGGCCTTGCTAACGACTTCTTTGGATTTTTCGATGAGAAGCCCCTGCCACCACAACTACTCCCTAGAGTCCATGTTGAAGAACGTGCCCTCGACTCTTACTACAACATCCTCTTTTCCCTCACGCAATTCTACAAAACCTACCGGCACTGGCCGCACAAACTCACCATCATATCCCATGCATTTAAGAAACCGCGGATTGTCGGCCACCACTGCAAGGCAATCGGATATCCCGAGAACAGAATCGAATACCGCGGTATCGACCCGCCGAGTATGCGGGGGATCGACGAGGCGGATGCGGGGATGGTGTTGGCGTTGAATTTGTGGGATCGGGATCCTCATGGCATGGGGCCGGAATTGAGTGGGAAGAGGAGGAATAGGAATCCATGGGGGGCGAACCAGAGTATTTGGGGAGGGGAAACTCCGGAGAATAGCGGGTTAATGCTTAGCCAGTCTCAGGATGGGATTGAGGTTATCCAGGACAGTGCGCCCAAGCCGTGGGGTATAATTGCGTTGAGTTGAGGCACAAGTGGGTAAAGGGTGGTAATATACCCTTATATTGCATACATACATAACTACGAAGCATAAGAATAATCATAAATAATACTTGAGAATCAATATCATCACTGGACCCAGCACAATATGACACTGCCCAGATTAACTGGCAAGTGGCGAGAAACAACCTTCGCCGATATTTACTAGTGCCAGAGAGGCTGCTTCTCGTCACCGTAGGGTCCCTCCTTCATCAAATCAGTCAAGAACACCAAAGAATCCGCTACCATCTCATCGGAGAAATTATGTCCGGTGTTGGCATAAACCTTTTGCTTCAACGTAATGTTGCTCTCCTTAGCACAGCCACCCTTCGCCGCATCCAAAAAGTCCAAGAACGGCTTGCTCATATCGTAGGGAACAACCTTGTCATTCTCGCCAAACGTGACAAATATCTTCTTGCCGGCCAGACGCTCTTGCAGAATTGTGGCTATGCGGCGACCCTCGAGAGGGTTGAGGGCGCTGAGGTTGGTGGGGATTTCATTTTTGCCAAAGAGGATGCCCTTAGGGTCGAACTTGAGGCAGGTACGGACGATGTCTGAAGGGAAGTCGACAGAGCCCAGGAAGGAGGAGCCGTTGTCTTCTGACTTCCAGGTGGGGCGGCCCTCGTTCTTGGAACGGTTTGAAAGGAGGCCTGGAGAAGGAGGTCAGTATATGTTTCGGATACAATCATGATGAATCATTCACCTACGCATAAAGTCAGGGCAGCCGACGATAACGATACCACCGGTGATCCGAGAGTCGCGGAACAGGGCTTGCCAGGAAGTGTGGCCACCCAGACTCTTGCCCAGGATAAGATGCTGGTCGACCCTCTTCCCCTTCTCGGCCTCCTCTACCGGAAACATGTACCCCTCTACCACATCCATCAAGCTCACCGTATCTGACACCATCCCGACAATTCCGCTCTGCAAATCCTGAACATGCGTCTCATTCCCGTCCTTCCACGCCCCGTTCGCCCGGTTGTCCACCTTGCGAGTCCCGTGGTTCCGCTGGTCAAAAGCCAGACAGAGGACGGCGCGATCCTTGGCTTCGGGCTGCGCGGTCCAGGTGGCGATCATGCGGTTGGCGAAGTCGGTCATAATTTCCTTGGTGCGGGTGCGGGCGTGGTGGAGCCAGATGATAGTGTATTTGGTGGCATCGGGAGAGCGTTCCTCAAGGCCGTAGACGTCGACGAGGATACCGGACATGGTGATGGTCTTCTTGGACGCCGTGGGGACATCAGGGAGGGAAGAGACACGGGTCTTGACTGGCATTTTGGATGAATGTATCAATGAGTTGTTAATGGTATAAGATTGAATTTTTAATATTGGTGAATGAAGATGGAATGATCGATATGGTAATGATACATATATCAAAGGGGAGGGGGAGGGGGAGGGGGACTCTCGCTGGTATATATACAAAATACTGCACATAGACTAAAGTTTCAAACCATCATAAAAGAACTGCGTGAGCCTTCATTATTCCCTGTATTCTGAGCTCACATTTGCCCCACCTTATTCGGATACGAATTAGGAAGGCTCTTACATGTCACCCGCCCTGCCGCTAGCGATCATCCGGCCCACAATTTTCCTCCGAGACCTCGTCATCCCCGAATAATCTGAACCAGAAAAATCCAGAGTCGCGCAAGCCTTACCTGCACCTACTTGTCCACTTGTTCATACCACCATCACTATAACTCAGCAAATGCTGCAGTTGTCTTAGAATGGCTAACTCAGTTGTCTTAGTCACGGCCCGGTATTTGCGGAGGGTTTGTCATTGATGACTAGGGTTACATGAGAAATTTTGGGCGTCAAAAGGGAGCTGGAAGCTTTTTGACGATCAAATGGATAAGCCACCACAGGGACGTGATGCATCAGGCTGAGGGTCAAAAGACGCACTAGGAAACTGAGGTGATTGTGGAGGACGGGAAGGCATCAGGGTGTGTAAGGAAATGCGGATCCGAAGCGGCCATGATTAGTTTGGATTCACTTCGAAAATACAGCGCATGGTCTCGGCAACTTTTCTCGCATGTTCTACATATATATTTAGCTCCATTAACAAAGCTACGTACGAAAGCTATTTGACTGACAAGGAACACGGATCTATCAATTGTATAGTTGATACAGCACTACAGTGATTGATCAGTAAAATACGGGATAAGTTTCAACAAAGCCATATGCATCTTAGCTAAAATATCACCACTGTACCATCATCTGCCCTATCAAGACTCCCAAACACAGCATGAGAACCCCCGCCGTCCACGCCATCTCATCGCCCAACCTCCATTCCCTATACTTTTGTTAGCATCACATGCCTTTCTACACCAAGACATATGCAAGAATACTTATCTAGAAAAAAGGGGACCACCAACGTCGTCATTGCTCAGACATAGTCAGTGGTCCATACCATAGCCTCCCTGGTGAACACCGTGACAAAGCCATCTGACGCAACAAAAGTTGCCCGTTTTTGACATCCCAGACAAGCACAAAACTTTGACTCTAACTCTTTGATAGGTCCCGGGAGCAAAAAGGGCCACCCCGAAATCGCCAGAAAACTCCACCTCAGCTCACGAGAAGCTACGGCAAAGTGAAACTTCCCACCACCACACCAACACCACCTTGCCCCCAAGCCTCCATGGCCACTTTAACCAACATCCCTAGCTACACATCGTAAGAACGCATCGCCGGCTTTCCTTTCTGTGTGTGAATGCACTGCCAACTGGAACTAGACTTTGATTTCCTTTTATAACAAAGGACAGACACGGCCAAAGACATTCGAAAAAGCCGCCTTCATCTCTCAGAGCAACTTAGGTGAGGAGCTGCAACGAAAGGGATGATCTAGCCACATCATGAGACACTCACGTCGTAGATAGACCAGAGTATTAGTGTCGTCAAAAACCATGGGGACTGATGCCCCATGGCTGATGTTAATGCGCCTGGTCGGTATATACATGTTGAGAAAGGATGGCGCCGTTTCTAGATATTGCCGTGTAGCCTTTGGCGGGACACACATGTGTCCTGCAATCGTGGAACAACGCCGCCAGTGTACTTTGGTATCGATACAGAGGGTTGTAGTGGAGAATGGATACGGAGGGCCACCACCGAGTCACGTCCCCCAACGAACATGACTGTATGAGTCTGCACTACACCCTTTCGACTCTCATCGTATAGTACGTCCGGACTATAACGTTTAACCGGCCGGGAGCGCTGCTGGACGATTGTGGGGTCACGTCGTGACCGCTCCCAAAAGCAACCAAATTGACCATTGTCGAGTCCCAGTGATAGTAAGCTGCAGGCGCCCCATTGTGAGGATCCAGGAGCTCATTACCGTCGCCCATGGAGCCACGACTGAGAATCCCCTCCGCCCTTCCTCCATCTCGCCATCCCGCCAGATCCTGCAACTCAGCGCTACAGGAGAGGTAAGCCAGAGTGACGAGATCAGATTAACAGGCAGAGAGGTCGACTGATAACGCAAAACAACCAATGTAACGTTAGGGTTAAGTTCCAAGTTCCATTCCTCCATGAATGGTCGGTCCGCCGACCGACCTTTGGTTGTCTACCGAGCGGACGGGGTGAGCGTCTTCTGAGACAGGCCGACAGTGGCGGGGACCGGATCGTGGGGGCCTACCGAAGTAGACATTACACTGGAGTGCAAAACGGTGACTTGGAGAACTGCAGGAAAGGCGCGGTGCACATTGAAAAGTTTTGTTTTATTGGAAAGGTCCGACGATGATGCGCCGGATAATGTAGTAGGAAGCTAATAGAGTGGTTGTTAGCACATCTGCAACGAAAATACTAACGAAGAAATAAGATCAGGGCAGTGTTGTGAGTTTCCTCAAAGGTGATTGAGCGGCTTGATTTCGAAAAGCAGACAAGCTCTCTGTCGATGCATGTCGACATAAATAAACATTCAAATACAAGGGTCCCTTCATGGGCCAGACGCGCAGCGCGACAACTTGGACAGGGAGCAATCCACGAAATCCATACACATGCACGTGATTTTGATAAATGTAGATTTCAGGGTTGGGTATATATCATAACCCCAATATTGGATTTGTAAGTTCCAGAATGATCCAAGTATTGCTGGATCTAAAGGACATGATAAGTGCAATTTAATTGCATCTTCATCCAAAACACGAAAATTTTCAAAATGCCAGAATTTGTAGATGAGAATGATAACAATCAAAGAGACTCGTTAAAAGACACAATCATCGAGTTCAGCAAGACTGCTTTCAATCCCAAAAGTGACCCCAAGGTCAGAGCTAAAGCCTTAAAAGAATTCGAGAAAGCCGTCAACAAGTAAGACCATCTTAAATTCTAGAGCTAAAATTGATAACTGACATCAATCAGTGCATCTGCCTGGTCTCTGCTACCAATTCTGAATGCCGCCATCCAGCCCGGCGCCGTCCCGGCATACTGCCGCCCGCCTCTTCTGGACCTCCTGACCCACATTCCCCTCCGCCCTCTCGGCATCCGGAGCACCCTTGAATTTGTCTTCGCCGTCCACCCCGGCACTCAAGTAACCGCCGAAGAGTCCGCCCAGCCTCAGAGACTTGGTGCCAATATTACCACCGAGGCGCTTGCTACTGCTACGAAGCTACTTTCTACCGTTCCCGTTGGCGATGACCCGACACAATGGTTCTTGGGTATCCGGGATGAGTTGATGGAGTTGTTAGATGGTCTATCTGGCGGAGAGTTGGCCAAGGTGGCTGGTCATGTCATTTCATTTGGGATCTTGGGGAGGAAGGTTTACGGAGCTCCAGGGATGCCCGGGTGGAATGTCTTCATTGCGCCATTGCTCAAGGCCATTAAACCGACGATTGACGCTGCCAAGATGGATGATAAGTCAAAGATTAAGCAAGAAGAGGTTCTTGATCTCGCTAAAGGGAAAATCTTGAGTAAGCATGACGAGATTGCTTTGGCCATACAAAGATTGTCTGCCCTGCTTCACAGCAGCCCGTCACCAGGCTTGTGTAAACGTATTGTTTCACATATCATCCTCGAACTGTGGGCAATTTCATCAGCCCAGGGAGTTAAGGAGGGCTCCGAAGTTGCCACCAAGTTCTGCAAACCGGCTCGCAAGTTACTGTCCACCTTTATCACTGTTGCTACATCACAGATTGCCATCAATATTCTGATTGATAATTTGCTTTACAATGGCCAGGTGGATAATTTGAATTGTCCCTGGGAATACCGGATTGAGAAGACCGTAGAGGCTGTTGCGTGCTCACGGCATAGCGCGGTCCCTAATTTGTTGAGCATGGATTGGGATCTTACGGGCAAGAAGGCTGCGTATCTGGCTACACTTGTAGTGAACTCATGCACAGATGATGAGATCTCTAATATTTTCTTTACATTGTTCCAGAAATGGCTGCAGTCCAAGAACAAGCAATCGACACCCAAGCCAAAGATACAAGTTCTCATAAAAGAGGAAGATGAAGATAAGAAGAACCCCGAGAAATTGGTGAAAGATCTTCTTGAAATCATGGTGTTACAAAGTATTATGGAGAAGGCCGGCCAGAAACTTATTAGCAAGTCAAGTCAACTTCTTGATTTAGTACAACAAGTACTTGATGCAGATAAAACAGAACCACAGGAAGAAGAAGTTGTTTCAGTTGCTCTCAGTCTTTTCAACCAAATCATCACCGCGCCCAGCTTCTCCACTAGTGCATTGGCTCCAGCAACACTAGAGTCTCTGAAGGACTCATTGAGTCGATTATCACGAGCTGAAGATAGAACGACTTCACAAACCGCTTGGAATTTGTCTATGCTTTTGAAATATCGCGATGAGCTCGAGGATGACGAAGAGCGGAAGTCGGCAAATGACAAACAGATTGAAGACCGGAAAGCGTATACCCTTGCCATGTCTTATATCACCGAAGCCGATTCACCGCCCCCAGTCAAATCTGAAGGCTTGAACATCATTTCTAAACTGTTACTTGACAACTCTCCGATCCTGGACATCCCAGCTCTGCTAGTGCTTCTCTCCAAGATCATCTCAGATACTGAAGATTTCCTCAATCTCCGTGCTGTCAAGATGTTTACTTTGGTTTCCGAAAGACATCCCAAGACTGTATGTCACGAGCTTCTTGATCACTACTTGGATCCCAAGGAACGTGCATCGACCGATGAACGTTTGCGTTTTGGCGAGGCGCTACTTCAAGTCATACAACGACTTGGTCAGATATTTACTGGGGAAATTGCCACTGAGGTTTCGGAGACGCTGCTTTCAATTGCATCTCGCCGCGGCTATAGACCAAAGACTGAAAAGAGACAAGCTCGAGAAGCAAAGAAACAGCAAACGCGCAACAAGGAAGTCGAAGATGCTTGGGGCGGCGAAGTTCTTGACATGTCAGATGACATTCCCGAGGAAGAAAGATTGAACAATGAGATCTTGGCCCAGATCGTCCAAGGCTGGGAAAGTAAAAGAGGAAGTGAAGATATACGGATCAGATCATCAGCCTTATCACTGTTTGCTACAGCAATGGAGACGAATTTTGGCGCCATTAGTCCCATATTAATCGAAGCAGCCGTGGATCTATGTGTCAATGTCCTTAGTTTTGAAACAGATATAGAGACTGGAATCCTTCGTCGATCTGCCATCGTCGTTATCAGCACCTTTGTTAAAGCTCTCGAAGTTACTCGGAATGAAGGGCGCAAGCTTGACTTTGGATTGACAGACGAGAGCAGAAAGGATATCATTAGAACGTTACGTTATGTCCAGGTTACGGATAATGATGGTTTGGTGAGAGAGCATGCCAAGGATACCATTGAGAGTTTGGAAGCTTGGCAGATGATTCAGCTAATGCCGATGGCAAAGGAGGAGGGTGCCTTTGGTGGGTTAGCGGGGATTGCAGGTAATCCCATTGAACGGGCCATCAAAGCTGAGAGCTCGGGAACCATCAACAGCAGACCTCGTATCGAAGAGATTGAGTAAGCGGCTTAATAATCTTATTTTCACAATATAGACCAGTATATATAATCATGAAGCAACTATTGTTGCCAAATTCCTCTATATATATTTCTATATGCATCATGTTCCAAATAATGCAACTGTAAGCAAAACTACAACCTTAATTGTAGTTAATGATTAATTCCTATTTGGGATTAATTGATTCTTATCCCATGCAATCACGTGATCCAATGTCGACCTACGCTCCTGGCAACGCGCAAACAATACACACAAACGCTCAAATCGAGACGACGTCAACTAAAACAGACTTTTTTTTGTTTACATCGTGCCAAACAATCTCTAAGAAAAGCATGACGAGCACTCACAGCTTAGCAACATATTTTCCATGACAGCTTCTAATAGCATTTCTGATCAGAATCAACTCGCAAATCATACCCATTCCAATTGCCAGATACCCCTAAACGCACCCTTGGCTGCTGATTTGCTGGGACAGGGAATAGAGTCACAATGGGGAGATGCAGGCCCTTTGCCGCAGAAGTAATTATTTCTAAAAACCAATGGAGTGACCGCGCTCAAAAAGTGTGTCGAGGGCGTGAGGATACTCAAAACAAACATCTTGCGTTAGGAGTTACGCAGGCGGCAGACACGGGGGCGACGGTAAATAGTTCGTCAACAGGTTCGGTGTTATTCAGGACCTTGTATGCAAAAGAGCAACGAGCCGCTCTTGGATTACCGCCAGAGTCTACAATTTTAACTACAGAAAAGGGGGCCCTGAGCTCTAGCGCGTCAAGAGGGGAACCAGCGAAAAAGGATCACACCGAAGTAATGTCTGACATATGGGACGTCCCCGGCAGCCAAGAGACGACTGGCCGATCATGGGACCGGGAATACAGAACAGAATATCCCAGAGGGACAGAAAACCAGGCACCAAAAAAAAAGAAGAAGCGGAGGCCGATGGATCCGGATGCGGTTTCATTGGTGCCCATGGCAGAGACGGAAGATCACAATTTACCAGATACGGCTCCGGTGGAGAATGATATTAATGCGGCGTTTCCAAGACCGTCGCAGATATACCCGGACGAGGAGACCATTCAATCATTGATCCCGCTGACAGAGTCCTATCCTTCAGCACCGGTACCGCCGCCGCCACGGCCAGGGTCAATCTATATTGCTCCGTCTGTCCTTAGTGCGGCTGAGCGAGAGCAATATACGAATATTGACGTAGCTTCGTCAGCGAACAGTAGTTTGCACTATGATGATGCGGTGCGCATTGAGATGGGACGGAGGACTCTGCCTAGACACCCGCCGAGTTCATACGCACCGACGATCCCGGCGACCACACAGGAGGAATTCCGGCGTGAGGCTCCTCCGGAAGAAACTTTAGTCATGAGCACATCGGCTCTTCATCCACTAGAGGGGGTTCCATACTATGCTCCACAATCTACACCAGCAGCGGTTATGCTGCTGCCTCCCACACAGTCTCCGCATGCCCCGGTGAGAAGACCAAAACTTGAAAAACTCCTCAAAAAGCGCAAAAGTACGATAACGGAGCCAGAGCCGCAAGTCCGACGACGTAGCTTGTCACCGGACATTCTCAACTCAGACGGACCACCTCCGGTCAAGAAACAGAAAAGTCTGGCTAGAGGAGATACCAATAGTGGGCAGAATGAACTGCCTTCAACCGCGGGGGCCAATGAAGGGGCGACTAACTGGCTGCCAGATACTGCTCCTGTTGCTCTTATGGTGATCTCGAGGAGTATGGTGGATAGTACTAGTTCAGGGCAGCAATCGAGACAGGTAGGAGGACCGGAGAATCCGATTGATATCCCGTTGACAGAGTCATTTTCAGGGTCATTGAACACAGCGCCAGTGGAACAGAGAACAAAGGTCGTCGTTCCCGCACTATCTCTCCCACTGACTACGCCGAGCGTGGTATCACAGTCTATACAACCAGTCGCAGTGGAGCCTCCACCTTCCAAACCAGCACCGCACCTATCAGCAGACCCAAGTGTCTATTGGCGTCATCAGATTGCAGACTCTGAAGCTGAAGATGACAGCGATATTATACCGGTGGAAGCCCCACCGCCACTAGAAGTTTCCAAGCCGTCACTAGTTCGGGAACCTTCTCCAAAGCCTGCGCAAAAACCTAAGAAAAAGCAATTGCCTGAAAAGAAGCAAAAGGCTAGAAAATATACATTCAATCTCCGAGCTGAATCGCCAGACATTTTAGAATCTATTGAACAAGGTCCTCCAATTCGAGAATCGATTGAAAAGCCCGAACTTGACGAGATGCCGGCGAAAAGGGTTGCCAAAAAGACCAAAGAGAAGCCGCGAAAGAAGACTCTCGAGAAGCCGCCGGTTACTGTCATTCTGGACAGCGACTCTGAGGACAACCTTAGCCGCGAACCCACACTCGCCGACTTTCCAGGGTTCGAGAGATACACTACATCTGTGATTGCGGACTCTGTAGTACCTGAGTCCGTGATCCCGGAGACGGTGACAGAGGCTCCCCGCGATCCAACGCCACCACCGCCGCCGCCTAAGAAGGAACCGGCGAAAAGGGAAAAAGTCAAGAAACCGACAAAGAAAAAATTGGCAGCTGCTAAAAAGGCTGCAGCAGAAACAGGAAAGCAGTCAGTGTCAAGAGCGTCGTCAACAACCGGGACTTCAGCCTCGCCGGCTCTACAAAACCCAACATCAGGGTCACCGGCTCCAGCCCTGGAATCTCTCACATCAGTTCCTGCTATTGAGCATTCCACCCCGAGACGGTCGGAATCCGTCCTTTCAGAAACCAGATCCACTTCTGACAGTAACAGAGCCCAATCAGCTTCTACTGTGTCCGTTTCTTCTGAAAGTCTGGCAGTGGCCGTTCCGGCTGCCCAAACTCCGGTCCGGCCTATGCCAAACTGGGCAGCAGCATCGACTCCAGCAAGAACAAGTCCCGGCGCTGGTACGCCCAATACTGGAAAGCCCGTATTCCGTGTCGGTCTGAGCCGTCGCACCCGAATTGCACCACTGTTGAAGGTTATTCGAAAGCCGTGAGATGTTCCGCCAGGTTAGTGGAACTGTGAGGGATCCGGAAGGTAGGCGGGGCGGTTGCTGTTGCATTTTATAAAACATAAGTGGACTTTAGTGGTTTTCATTGGTGGGTTTCCTCTTTACCGTAGCGGGGTTTACAGGGGTACAACATCAGGCCATTACAGGGGCTGCAGGTACTGTAAACAGTGGTGCTTGTCATACTATAAATTGAGACATGGAGGGGCCGACATTCGGGAGGAGCGACGTGATGATCCTTAGCAGGAACTGCAAACTATGACTCTTTTGGGTGGCTTTTATTTTTTTAGGCGGTGTTGATTGGGACATAGGGCCCTAGGAGGGAATTGCTACATATAAAAGCTGGTGTTACTTTTTTTTTCGGTGGGGTCTGCATGGTTGTATGGTGGCTGACGTGATACCCTTATAGCGTTTTGAATATTACGAGCCTTAACTTGACGATTGTTTCTTTATTTTGTTTTTGGATATCGTTTTTTGCTTGATATACCTATCATCATGACTTTTTCTGCTATCCACACTCGCTCTCAGCGCTACTTGTCCACCCGTGGCTCTGACTCGGATGTATGTCATATACCGCCTCCGTTGTTTGTGTATGACCACCCCACTAACACTAAACTTCCTCACAGCTTTCTTTTGAAGAGGTCGTCCTTAAGGGTCTGGCCACCGATGGTGGTCTTTACATCCCCGAGGTCATCCCCTCTGCCAAAAACTGGCAGTCCTGGAAAGACCTTTCCTTCCCCGACCTGGCCTACGAGATCTTCTCTCTCTACATCTCCCCCTCTGAGATCCCTACTGTCGATCTCAAGAACATTATCATCCGTTCATACTCTACCTTTAGACATGCCGACACTACTCCTGTTGTGCACCTGAAGAACAACCTTCACCTTCTTGAGCTGTTCCACGGACCAACCTTTGCCTTTAAGGATGTTGCGTTGCAATTCCTGGGCAACCTGTTCGAGTACTTCCTCGTTCGCAGAAATGAAGGCAAGACTGGCGCTGGTACGTCATAATTGTCGCAAACCGCTATTCTACTATCAGCATGATACTAATATATTCTCTTCACCATAGACCGCCATCACTTGACCGTCGTCGGTGCTACCTCCGGTGATACTGGATCCGCTGCTATCTACGGTCTCCGCGGCAAGAAGGACGTCTCCGTCTTCATCCTTCACCCCAAGGGTCGTGTTTCGCCCATTCAGGAGGCTCAGATGACTACCGTCCTCGACGCCAATGTCCACAACCTCGCCGTCACTGGTACCTTTGACGACTGCCAGGACACCGTCAAGGCCCTCTTTGGCGACGCTAAGACCAACGCCGCTCTCAACCTTGGTGCTGTCAACTCCATAAACTGGGCCCGTATTCTGGCTCAGATCGTCTACTACTTCCACTCATACTTTGCCCTTGTCAAGACTGGTAGTGCTAAACTTGGAGACAAGGTTCGCTTTGTTGTCCCTACTGGTAACTTTGGTGATATCCTTGCTGGTTACTTTGCGTTCCGCATGGGTCTCCCCGTCGACAAGCTCGTCATCGCCACCAATGAGAACGACATTCTGGACCGCTTCTGGAAGACCGGTCGCTACGAGAAGCAAGCCGCTGATGCTACTGGCAAGACTGACGCCTCTGGTGTCAAGGAGACTCTGTCGCCCGCTATGGATATCCTCGTCTCTTCTAACTACGAACGCCTGATGTACTTCCTTGCCTACGAGTTCGCCAGCTCCGCTGGCCTTGACGAGCAGTGGACCCGCCAGCAAGCTGGCCAGGAAGTTGCCGCTTGGTTATCCGACCTCAAATCCAAGGGTGGCTTCGGCCCCGTCTCCCCCGAGATTCTCACCGCTGCCCGCCGCGACTTCACCTCTGAACGTGTCTCTGATGCGCAGACCACTGAGACCATTAAGGCTCTGTACAAGGAGGTCGGCTATGTTCTGGACCCCCACACTGCCGTTGGTGTTGCTGCTGCCCAGCGCAGCTTGAAAGAGGCTCCTGCAGTTCCTCACATTTCGCTGTCTACTGCTCACCCTGCCAAGTTCTCTGGGGCTGTTGAGAATGCGTTGAGAGGGGAGGAGGGCTTCGACTTTAAGACTAAGGTGTTGCCTCAGGAGTTTATCGGTCTGGAGGAGCGGGAGAAAAGAGTTACTGAGGTTGTGAACTCATGGACTGTGGTGCGGGACATTATTCAGAAGCAAGTTAAGGAGGAGTTGGCTGCGCTGTATGCGTAAAGGGGGGAGTCAAAAGCGTAATATTTGTATGATATTTTGTGTTTTATAATTGATGTATTCTATTCTCTTTTTTCAATGGTTGGTACATAGTACAGGGTTGATTTGATAAGAAGTCCCAATGATAAATCTAATTCTTGAATGTCTTGTCCAGGTTTGAATCAAAAAATGGAAGTTGCCTTATGGTAACCGACGAAAAACTGCACCAGAAACTACTCCGTCATCCAAAGATGATTCTCCACTTTTTACATCAAAGTTTAAGATCTATGCAATGTCAATTAACACTTAGCAAGATTTCTATTTATTGGTCTTCGGTGTCTTAAAACGACACACAAGACATAACGGTCTCTCTTTGACGAATCAGCATTCCCTTTGTTCCTGGGGCACTTTTTATAGTGATTTTGACAGCAGGTTCCCAAGATAGAAAAATAAAATGACAAAACCAGGTCAAGGATGCGACAGGTCTTTAATTTACAAGACAAAGACACTAGATTGAAAAGTTCTTTGGGGTCATTTGGGGAAGCGGGTGTCTTGTAGGGCTTCTTTGTTCTTCTTTTTAGCCAAGGATATGGTTGTAGACAAAGATGGTCAAAAATTTTGTGTGAAGAATCTCGGAGTGATTGTTGTGTTTAGGAGGTATCATGGTGATGATGGCAGTTGTTTAAAGGTTGGATGGGACACTTCGTGGTGGTTATTGGGATTCCTGATCTTTTCGATTTATGTACAACGCCAGTCATTTTTCCTGTTATTGTATTGTTCTGCATATTTCATTTTCAGTATTCTCTTCTTGTTACGATAGCATTTTCAACTATACATTTTTTTTTAGAAAGTCATCTTTTTGTTCATCATATCACATTGCATCAACATCTTTACGCTGGCAGTAGAGATGACCCCATCACCCGTCACCATCGTCACTATCAAAAACGCCTACATCACCACCGAGCAAAAAGAACTCCCCCTCGTCAAAGAAAAGAAACAAAAAGAAGCTCTCGAAAACCTTTCCCGCAAAGTCGCTCACGGCGGTATCATCCGCAGGCCCCGCGGGCGTTCCAATCTGGTTAGGATCCCCATTAGCATCACTAACTTTCCTGATTCCGACAAGATTGATTCTAGGAGCCAAAAGGACAAAGGGTCTGAACTATCTAAGAGATCTCCGGGTGCTAGCCACAGCAGAGATTGGGTACGGAAGTTGAAGACGGCCGAGGTTGCCTGGAGTAAATACTGGGTGCAGCAAAATCAGAACGACGGCGAGTTAAGCGCACGGAAGAGGCGGAATCTGGCCATGAAGAAACAGATCCAGACCATAAATAATGACTGGGTAGTTGAGTCAGAAGGCACTTCTGAATCACAACTGGAATCCCCAATTCATTATGGCCGCGCTGGGTTCTCTAAACTCACCGGTGCCAAAAGACCGTGGGATACATACAGGCGGACTGTCAGATCTCTCCGCGGTGGACTGGCAGACACCTATGTCCCCCCAATTATTGAGGGGCTTCTAAACGCTGATGACTCGATTGAAGAGGCCGATGATGAAGAGGAGGATGAGGATGAAAAGGGCGTTGATCACCGACCTGTCACCCGGCTAATGACCGGCATGAGGAAGAAGCGGTATCTTGATTCGCAGAGCGATGAGACTGACGACATCATTGACAGTAGTGAAGACTCCCAGTCGAGAAGCCGTGAGAAGCGCAGAGTCTCTAGACCATCGCTGATGATGATTCGGAATACTCCTACCTTGGTGTCTTCCGCAACATTGGACAGTCGGCAGCAGCAATTCCAATCTAAGTCTGTCACTCCCGGCCCCAGCCCTGAGACCGAATTTGTCGTCACCAAGAAATTCAAGCTCCCCAACCGGTTGACTTACCCAGACAATGACTCTTCTACTCCATCCCCTTCTCCAGACAAACTTACCTTTCCTGCTCTAGCCTCTAAGCTGACACCCTCAGTGACTACTCGCTCCATTCGTCTGACTTATACTTACAGCTGGTCCTCATCTAGCAGTAGCAGCTCGGTCAGCTCGCCATCAAACCCCACACGCATCGTCAAAAAGGCGATGAAATCGCCCAAAACCTCGTCGCCCCGCAATCTCTACAAACACGAGGGCATCGTCAACCTTGTCGCGGACGACACAATCATCTCATCATGCAAGCAACTCCGACAAAAGGACGAAAGCTCGCGAAGCAACAGTCAAAAGAGCAAGAAAAGACCCGCGAGCAAAGCAGGCATATCCACCTCTACCCCCACCCCCAAGTCCACCACCAGAACTGCCTACATCTACAACCCCACCGACACCAACCCTCTTACCTTTTCCCGCGGCCAGCCGCTCCATCTCAAACACACCAAGACATCGGGCTCCCCCTACTCCACCACTCCCTCCGCTATCGCCATGGCCTCCGGTGTCCTTCCTACTCATCTCCACCACATCCCCATCGATTGGGAAGCCGTCCGGCAATCCTCCATGCACCGCAGCCTCACAAACCCCTTCGCCGGCCCGATCCCCAAGCTAGTAACTCGGAACCTCCTACAGTTGCATATCCCCCCGTCCACCTGGTACGGGGCGGCCTCCGGGCCCAAGAAGGGCGTGACGTTGGCACCGGACCAGTATTCGGTTAAGGACTCGAGTGGATCCGTGTCGTCTCGGACAGCGAATACTGCTGCGGTAAGTAACGCCAGTATCCCGCCCAAGGGCTCCGTGTCCTGCAACAAGCGCAAGTTTGGCAATGTGCGACTCACCCAGAACAAGATCTGGGCCCATGTCCAGAGACGTGCGGGACTTGCCGGCCTGGTGAATCAAAAGGGGTACCCGGTTAAGGTACCAGTGTATAGCGTTAACGAACTGGAACGACAGACTCAAGAACGACGCCCCGATACCCTGTATGGACGGGTGGAGAATAACCTTTGCTCCCTCGGCACCACCACCTCGCACATTCTTCCAATCGCCCGCAACATCGCCACCGGCGCCTACAAAATCACCAAGTACATCTGGCCCTTCAACAACGCCGGCGCCCTCAAAGCCGCCCAGGCTAAATGCCTCTCCGACGCCCTCGACCATGAAAGCTTCGAGTCCTCGTTCATCTATGTGCCCGGGACCCTGACATCCGAAAGCGCCCGGCTAACCACCGACACTATCGGACCATTCGCCCTCCAACCGAGCCGCCTAGCGCCTCCGGGCTCCGTCGCCGCCACGCCGAACTATTGGTCTCAGCGTGCGCCAGTTGCGGCAAGCCTGCAGTACGAGATGCCGTCTTCGGTATGTGAATCACAAGAGTCCACGAGAACGTCTTCACCGTCAAGCGATACCTTTGACAGTTTGAATACGCATGCGGCTGTCGCCGTTAGTCCCTTCGCCGCGTTGACACCCCTGGATACCCCCGAGTCCCTCAAGAAGCCAATCGCCCCGGTCTCCCCCGGCGGCATGCTCCTTGGTAACATTCCCTCTGCTCACCTCCTGCCATCCTTACCTCTTGACACCCTCATTACCTTCCCGCAAACTTTCCGGTCCCTGTCCAAAGGCAAAACGTCTCATCCGTCCCATCCAGCCATAAAAACTAACACCCCGTGCCTCGTAGCACCGTCATCATTCGAAGAACTAGCCCTACACACCCGCGCATGTGCCCGCAGATTCTACAACGGACGCCCTGGCAACCTCGCTGCCGCCCACGCCTACATCGCCGTGCCCTCCGAAACCACCCGAGGCTTCGGCTCCCGCTTCGATCCCGTCTACCGCCGGCACCTCCACGGAACCCGCCAGACGGTTGCCGGAATCACAACACGGTGCTTTGACGGGACGGAGATATTGAAACGGGCGTCGGGGGTGATAAGGAAGAGGGCAGGGGGATTCGATGGGAAGGTTGTGGGGAGGGTGCAGGAGTTTTTGGGAAGGAGAGAGGTGCAAGATGCACTGGTGGGGGTGGGGGTTTTCTTGGGGGCGGCTGTAGTGATGCGGTGTATTGGGTTTCCCGGGGTGGTGGAGGAAATAGGAGGGCCGAAGGTCGTAAGTTATGAGTTGAAGCCGGAGGTGAGGATTTGGAGTATTGGGATCAATTGAGGAGCACTAAAAGTTGAATTTTTTAGTAGAAGTGCTTGAAGTTGCTTAGTTCATTAGTAGGGTTTTAGAAGCACTAGGGTTTACAAGTATCCACTTGTCTTCGCCTGGGCAGAAAACCGGATGAATTCAATGGTTATTTCACTTATATGAAAAAAGATAAATCATTCACCAATCAAAAAATTAGATTCAAAATTATTCCAGATGTCTAATCAGCACTTTCTCTCGTCTATCTAACGCAATTCCATCATTACTAACTGACTTTTGTCCCCACTCATCCAAATAGACCCATCACCCAACATGGCAACTCTAACCCTTCACTTTCTTCCCCTCAAAACCTCAGGCAAAAACTCCACAAAAAATCCTTCACAATCGCCCTTAACCCCGGTAATCAACGACTAGGGATTTCCAAGCGCCATTTACGCCGAGGGTTCCCAAAGGGTTACAAAACCATCCAAAATAAAGATTCCTTCTCTTTTGTCCTCCTTTTTCGCCACAGTGTTGTGTTGTGTTCGTCTGTATGCGTTAATTTCTCAAAATAAACAATAAGAAATATGTAGTGGGGTTCTCTTGTCTAAAAATTGATTAAAGGTTTAATGATTTAACGCTAGAAAATTCTGTCTTTGTATTGTCGACAAATCCTAAGCTCTAGTTACAGCACCAAGACGTCGCTACTGATTGCGAATTGCGTATAAGTCTGACTGAGAAAAGCCTTAGGTGGCCTTGAGGAATTGCAGGGTCACTCTCTCAAGTCGTCTCTGGGTTCACTTTGACTTGTAAATTTGAGCTGGAGGATCTAGCCCTGCATCTTCTTCACCCCACCAGGAAGTCTGGGCCGGGCTCTTTACTCCACACTGACCCGATATCAAAAATATGGAAACTAAAGTATAACCCTCAAGATCTAAATCATGAACGTTGCATTGAATTCACAGTAGACAAATTATTTGGCAAAGAGTAAATCTGGCAATATTTACACTTCATTCTCAAATATTCAAACATTTAACTCCGCCGGTAACAGTCCCATTAGCTCTCTTCAGCTGAGGGAGAAGAGAAAAAGTCTCGTGAATAAGAAACGAAAATTGCTGATAATGTAGTGGGTATGGAACAACTATGAAGAAAGAAAATCACCGTTTATACGCATTCCACTTCTATTTAAACAAAGATGTCGATATTTTATTGGGGTATCGTTTAGATGCCCAGGGTGAACTCGACACCGACATCAATCTCGCGGGCTAATAGTAACAATGTTAGCAATCAAAATCATGACATAACAGTAAGGCAAAAACATATACGTACCTAGCTTAACGACTTTGGAAAGCTGAACAGCCTTCTCGGCAGCGTTTTGGAGGTCGTCAATGGAGAAGATCTTGAGGCCAGACTCGTTGATCATCTTGCGGGCAGCCTCCATGTTGGTACCATTGAGACGGGCAATGATGGGGACCTTAAGGTCAAGGGCTTGGGCGGTCTGGATAAGACCAGCAGCGATGGCATCACAGCGGACGATACCACCAAAGATGTTGACGAAGATGGCAGAGACTTTGGGGTCAGAGGTGATCAGCTCGAAAGCCTCGCGAATAGCGGCGGGGGTGGCACCACCACCAACGTCAAGGAAGTTAGCAGGGGAACCACCGTTCAGCTTGATAATGTCCATGGTGGCCATAGCAAGACCGGCACCGTTGACCAGGCAGCCAATATCACCATCCAGCTTGATAAAGTTCAGGTTGGACTTGGCGGCGCGGACCTCATCGGGATCCTCCTGGGTGGTGTCGCGAAGGGCAAAGACCTCCTTCTGGCGGAAGTCGGCGTTGTCATCGAAGCCGAACTTAGCGTCCATGCACATGACTTGGTGGTCAGAAGTCTCAGACAGGGGGTTGATCTCAATCTGGGTAGAGTCCTTCTCCTTGAAGATCTTGTACAGCTTCTGGATGGTGTCCTTGGCCTGGGGAATACACTGCTCAGAGAAGCCGAGCTTGGTGGCAATGTCGAGGGCGATCTCATCAGTAACACCCTTATGGATATCAATGTAGTGGGTGTTAATAGCCTCGGGGCTCTCCTTGGCGACAGTCTCAATGTCCATACCACCCTGGGAAGAAGAAACGATGACGGGCTTCTGGGTAGCACGGTCCATCAGAATAGCGAGATAGAACTCGCGGCGGGCGAACTTGCGCTCGCAGATGTAGACGGAAGAGCACAGACGGCCAGCAGCACCGGTCTGCTTGGTGATGAGCTTGTGACCAATCATCTGGCTGGCGAACATCTCAGCCTCGGTGGGGGAGTAGATAACACGGACACCGCCCTTCAGGCCGTTGTCAAAGGTACCCTTACCACGACCACCAGCGAGAACCTGGGCCTTGATGACGAGATCACCGGATCCGATCTTCTCGGCGACAGCCTTAGCCTCAGCGGCAGACTTGGCGTTGGCACCCTTGGGGACAGAGATACCATACTTTACATGGTGTTAGCACTTAAGGCACATTATAGAAGTCTATCGTCATGACCAATTGCTTAAGCCACAGTCCTTAAGATGGGCTCATCCGTAGAGGTTTGAATTCTAGACCATGTTGATATGGCAGCCGAGGCGATAAAGTAGAGCCGAAATGGAGCCAATACGTAGACTTGCTTATTTATAACTGATAGACATTATCGAAAACGACAGAAATCACAAAGATTTATTGCCGACCATGGTCGATTGTGGCTTTGGCAATTGGTTCGAGACAAAATGGCTGAGGTGAGAAAAATCCAACTATCATACCTGGCGGAGGAGGTCGGCAGAGAGGTACTCGTGGATGGAAAGGTTACGGCGCTGCTGGACACCTGGGGCGCGAATAGCCTGACGGGCAGCGAGCTATAGACAGAAAACGACAATGTCAGTAAGGTATTGCTCCGATGTGATGTTTGCTAAAGCCGAGCTCCATTGATCCCAGATGTACGGCGGCTACGGCTGCTTATTTTTGCCCCAGTGAAGTTTTGCGAGGGAAAAAACAGCCGCTAAGTCACCCTTATGCGGGGAAAAATAATCGAAGGGTAAAATTATAAGATTCTGATCCAATGACCGGTGATATGTCGAAACAGAGAGTGCAGAACTCAAATATGAGGTCGTTTTATAAAGATGCTCCCGGAGAGATCGGTAAGATTATTGGGCATTCGTCGTAGTTCTGGGGGATCAATGTAGCTTTTCTTTAATGCTGCGAATCACTCGCAATCATCTGAAGGGCGACAATAATGCTGTACCTGAGAGGCTCTGAGAGAAGAGGCAACACGGCTGGAGAACATTTTGAAATATAAAAAAATTGCACGAATTATAAAAATTAAGAAATAGAGAGTTTAAGGCGAAGAAGATGATTGTGCGATGCAAGAAAGGGAAGAAGAAAAAGGAAGGAAAAACGAAAAAAAATGAGGGCCGTGTTGAAATTTTGGAGCAGGAAGTGGGTGTGGAAACCAGAGACCAGCGGAGGCAGGAACTTGGACCAGAGGGACAACTAGATATTGGGACAAGGAAGGAAAGAAGCTCACTCGAATCTGCTGCAGTGCTAACCGCACCGCACTGATGAGTGGATTGATAGCCAAGGACGCAGTCTTCACTTCTGTAGTTTTTGACAGCTCACATCTACATGCCGAAGTCTCTGGATATAACACGCTTCTGTTCCCTTGATCTATGCTCAGATATCTGATATTATTTACATGGTCATCGCATGTTCGGAAAGTTGGCACTTCGGCTTTCAATATCTCCTTTCACTTGTTCGACCTCTTGTCTCATAACACTCATTGTTTCTTGCTCCAAACCCTTGAAGCCGAAACTTCCAAAGTGGCCTCAGAGTGCTATTATTCCCTTCTTCCATCCTTCGGTTCTATGGCGTTTCATTGCTCCATTCCCCTATAGTCTTCGGCCGCGGCTGAATTCCCAACTTCCAAGGCTTCGCTCGCTCTTCATCACCTGGGCTTGTCACTGAAATTTCTCCGAATATTTTTTGAAGCTGTCCACTTTGCGTAGCAAAGAGTATATGATACTTATTATGCAGAGGGATACCGAAAGTTTGCGCGGGATCGTCGACAGAATTGTGAGCATCCATACCTGTTGTCTTCTACGGTACCTCGGTGTCCATTCAATCATAATTTCTGGTCGAACCTTAGCAGGACTTGTAGGCGGTATTTCCCGACTTTAAGGCCAGCCCCCGTCCGTCCGTCAGGGTACTTTTACAACTCCGGTTAAATCTCACTGCTATTTCCTCAGCTGGCCAAGTCTACATGGAGAACCAGGCAAACTTACCGATCCCATTTCCGCGTTTCATAAATTGGCTATAGAAGATCAAATTTAGCTACATAAGATGGAAATTGTTTACTAGAGTTTTGTTGAGCCACATCTCCGATTTATTAGGGTTACTACTATACAAGATACCCTAAAATATATGTGTAAATCATAAATGACTAAGCAACCTCACCTAAAAAAGTATAGATTACCCACGTATTCCTCAGAGAACCCTGTGATAGCCAGCTGCCGACAGACCGCCGAACCACCGCGACGCCTGCCAAAGTCAATAGCTCGTCGACAAGCAAGCAAGCTCAGTAGCCCCTCGTCCGGGCCACGGCAACAAGACAAATTCGGCAATAGGGTAAATAATCAATAGCCAATCAGAACGCCCTGCCACCTCCTCTTTGCCTTGTCCCTTGTAGCCCCTCTCGGTCAGGTTATTGAGCTTCATCAAGCCCAACTGAAATCACCCCGCCTAGCTCGCCAACTGGCTGTTACTGCTGCCGTCCATCTACCTTGATTTTCTATCACGCCTGCATATCATTTTTGATACACCATATCGCAGCCTGGTTTGCATCATCCAGGCATTCCATTGGCCCATTGTGCTTGATTGCAGCATCTATTCCATCGCCTGATTTGGCTACGTGATTTTTCCGGCTTCCTACCGAAAGACCCTCCTCGCATCATTTCCTTCATCTTTCTGTTATCGATACGCTATACGCCAGAGGTATGTTGATCCTCTCTCATGTCATAGAAACTCTGTCGAGTATTGTGTCTTATGACATAGCTTCACTTGCCTACACTGACATGTGCTGGGCCTTTCGCAACCAGTTTACATTTTATCTTGAAACTCTCTGCTCTTATGAAGACCCTACAATGCTGATGCGGAATGTTGATATCTTAGCTCCCTTTCCGCCAACTTAAACTATAACATCATACTCTCCCCACAACTCGCGCTGAGAAAAACAAAGACAATGGCCTCGTTCGTCACCACTGTGTTAGTCCTGACCTTTGATGTGTTCCCTTGCCGATCTGTACGGGCAGTATGCCGCTTTTCATCATCGGCCCTTACTACTCCCGCTATGGTCTGGCAGTTAACATTGTCGACGCCGAGCGCCGCTTGGTAATTCTTTAAGCGATAATAGTTGCTGACCCATATGCCAAATTTTCTGATATATAGTAACCAGCGAGCTCGCCAGCAGTTCCGTAGCCACCCCAGAAAAGGTGGCACTAGCCACCAGCTGCGCCAGTATGCCGAAGCCACACTCGGCGGTGGAAGTTTGAGGAAAGTTGTGAAGCTTCCTGAAGGCGAAGATGAGAACGAGTGGCTTGCTGTAAACAGTGAGTATATGCCTCTGCCAAGCAGAATACGAAGATTACGACTAACCTAAGTTATCAAACCTATAGTGGTAGACTTTTACAACCAAATCAACCTATTGTATGGTGCCATCACGGAGTTCTGCTCCCCCCAGTCTTGCCCCGAGATGAAGGCGACGGACGAGTTCGAGTACTTGTGGCAAGATAATGAAAACTTCAAGCGCCCGACTAAGATGTCCGCGCCGGCATACATTGAGCAGATGATGGCTTGGGTTCAGAGTAACATTGATAACGAACAAGTTCTCCCCAGTCGCATTGGTATGATGTACCCCTTTTCGGGTCCTGTTGTGATGTACACTTTAGCTAATTGATTCAATCTCACAGGTGTTCCTTTTCCTAAAAACTTTCCTTCCCTGGCCCGTCAAATCTTCAAGCGCATGTACAGAGTATACGCTCACATCTACTGCCATCACTACCCTGTGATCCGCGAGCTTGGGTTAGAACCCCATCTGAACACCAGTTTCAAGCAGTACGTTTTGTTCATTGATGAACATCATTTGGCCAGTGGTCGGGACTACTGGGGCCCTCTAGGCGATTTGGCTGAAAGCATGCTTCGCAGCGACTAATGTTGCTCGGTTGTTGATTGCATTCATAATGAGAATATTGATGTGATTATTGGGGGAGGGACAGACGAATGATATCAGACATAGACTTTGGGTTTCTTAGGATGGGATGCACAGGCGTTTAACAGATGTTTTTGTTTTTCTTATTATTCTGATCATTTTGGTCAACATCTTGCGTAACACTCATATCCACAATGAAATTATTGAGATATCGTTGCAAAGAATAGTGTTAAATCAGGAACCGTGAATTTAATTAGCTCCATTTGGCATTTAGAAGCATGTTCACCGGAAATCTATACAGGGGACTCATGCATCCACAGAGCTTATGTCATCCACATAATTAGCTGGGGTTAGGCTTTGGTGCCTGATCAGCCAGGTTTCCACTCAAAATTCCGAACAGTCCCTAAATGGCCCACCCCCGGTCTAGGATCTCTTAGCAAAGCCGAATCGACGCTTCGATTTTCGGACCTCTTAGTCTGCCACCTCCTCTGTCCCGACATCCCCCTTCCTTTAATCTCTACGAAGTCGATCCTTTTTCTCAAGGTTTGACTTTTGTTCTTTCTTTTCCTTTTCACAGCTTCTTTTTTTTTTCCTTCAAGATGATGTCGAGACAGATTCTTCGTGCTGCCCGTGTGGCGCCCCCTGCCCGGGCTCAGGCTCGCGGCTACGCTGCTGCTGTTGCCGCTGATGCTAAGCCTCCCGTTTCTGTCTTCGGTCTGGACGGTACTTATGCTTCGGCTCTGGTACGGACTGTTTGGATTTTGTTGTTTTTGAAGGGCTTGCGATTGGGGTTTTGAGGGCTGGGAATGAGTGGATATCAAGAGATTTTTTTTTTCTGATCCCGGTTGATGGGCTGAATCTGGCGCATGACGATAACTGATGACTTTGGAGCATGAGGAAGTTTTGGAAAGGGTTCTCTGGCAGTACAGGTTGTTATCGCGACAGGTCTGGAAATGTTTGGATCGGGTGGATTGGCGTAATGGATGGTGGGGGCTCGGCACGGTGCGTTGCGGGGTCGGATATCGAATGGCATCTCCGGCTGCGAAATTCGACAACAAAATGACGAACCACAATTTGAAATTCGAATTGCGAGGAATACCAAGAAAACAAAGAACGAACGAATCGACTGAAATAAACGACCGAAATCAGATATCGAATTCGCCAAAATCTGAGGTTTTGAACGGATTCTGGAATCTAAACCCGCACATGCAAACCTGATAAGTCGACAACCATTCCGAAAACAATGCACAAATACGATAACATGCCCAGATTTCGACTACCCGAATGAAGAAAACAACATGAAGCTCCCGGTTACAGATATAAACGACATGTACCTTGTTCGACGGCATCCCCAGCTGAATACTCCATCCGATCTCCCGAAGCCGTTACCCGAACCATTACCGATGACCACCCATGCCGCTTATTTCCCCCAAAATCCAGGGTCTACCGTCATGAAGTTGTCCCTGAACAAGCCCAAATGTTGCCAACTTGTTGCTAGGCAGAATTCTCAGCCTGGAATCAGGTTTTATGTGGTCGTTCAGGGTGGGTCCAGGTCCGTCTGGGGGCCGGAAAGCTTGTTTGTGTTGTCTTCCTGCTGGAAGGGTTGACCTTGGGTGACCACACGCCCTTCACATGCTATCATTGATGCCGAATCTCTTGACCATCTCAAGCCACTATGCCTATCGCAAACCCTACCAAAAACACTGTAATCTACCCCTGTAACACTAAGCTAACACACTTTAGTACACCGCCGCCGTTAAGAAGTCTACCCTTGACGCGACCGCCAAGGCCGTTGCTAACCTCGGCGCTATCCTTGACAAGGACTCCAAGCTCCCCACTATCCTGTCGGCCCCCACTCTCTCCACCGAGGACAAGTCCTCCATCATCACTGAGCTCCTCAAAGCTGCCAACACCAGCGATGCCACCACCAAGAACTTCCTTGACACCCTTGCTGAGAACAACCGCCTGAACCTCCTGCAGGGTGCCGTTTCTAAGTTCTCCGTCATTATGGCTGCTGCCCGCGGTGAGGTCGAGATGACTGTTACCTCTGCTCAGCCTTTGGATAACAAGACTCTGAGCAGACTGGAGTCTGCTGTTGCCAGGTCTGCCTACGTTGGCAAGGGCAAGACCCTCAAGGTTACCAACGAGGTGAGTTTTTTATATTCTTTTGGTCATATCTGGTGAATTCTTGAGTCAAGATTGATGGGCCTCTTATGTAATGCTACAAAGTGCTAACTCCGTATATTAGGTTAACCCCGACATCCTCGGTGGCCTCATCGTTGAGATTGGCGACAAGACCATTGACCTTTCTGTCTCCTCCAAGGTCGCTAAGATGAATAAGCTTTTGACCGAGGCCATTTAAATATCTCATAGCGAATGATTAGTTCATGTTGCGTGTAATTATAGCAAAGTTGTTGATTACGAAGAATAATGTGAAATAAAGAATGAACAGAATCATCTATGTTCTATGTATATATCAATTATAGTCATGTGACATTAAGCGTGGTGGCCAGCAAAGATGAGATGAGTGAAACAAGAAATAGTAAACTCAAAAAGTTATAACACGGTATAAACAACAAAACCTCCGGGACGAACACCGCTCCTAACAAGAATTTAATGGGCAACAACCCGCCCATCATAACCGGAGTTTCAGCAATTGCCAACCAAACTCATATCTTTACACTTGAATTAACCTTTTACTGGGCCCCCGAAATCCCCAGTCCAGCCATCCCCTGGGCCATTTGCTTCGCCGCCTGTGTCGCCGCTGCAATCCCTGTGGTGACAGTTTCCGTTTTCTGATACCCATCCTTATGATTACTGGTACTCAACCCATAATCCCCCTCCGAATCTGACGAAGGTGGCTCCTTGTGTCTAGCATTCTTGATCGTCTCAACCTGCGGTTGTGGCGAGGTCGGGACTGACGGCAACCCACCAAAGTCCGAACGAGCCCCAATACTCCGGCTCGACGAGCTGCGACGGAGATGCCCACGCTTGCCCGAGGTTGCGTTTGGAACGTTTCGGGAGATGGTCTCGTCGAAGTAGATGTTGTTGGCGATGCTAGGACTCTTGGGAGTCATGGGGAGGGCGTTGGATTGGGCGGTGTCGTGGATCATGCGGGCAACAAGGCCGGTCCAGCCGGTTTGGTGGCTGGCGCCAAGACCACGGCCAGTGTCACCGTCGAAAAATTCGTGGAACCAGACTTGATCAGCCCACAGAGGGTTCTTATTGAGGGTCTCGGAGCCGCCGTTAGTAGGACGGCAGCCGTTTTCGTCGCGGGTGAAGATGCTCAGGAGACGACGGCGAATCTCTTCGGCAACTTGTCCCAGGTGCATGTTCTCAATGACCTTTTCTTTGTAGGCGGAGCTGGGGCATTCGACGCGGAAGTCAGAACCGTAGAAGAGGTGGAATCTTTGGAGAGACTCGATGAGGAGGAAATTGACGCAAAGCCAGATGGGACCACGCCAGTTACTGTTACCACCGAAGAGACCAGAGTCAGAGTCACCCGGGACGTAAGAAACTGAGAACGTCTGGCCATTGACATCCATGCTGACCGGGTTGGCCTGATGGAACTTGGACAGCGAACGGATACCGTAAGGAGACAGGAACTCTTCTTCATCAAGCATACGCTTGAGAATCTTGACAAGACGATCTTTGCTCACGATAGACAACAAGATACGGTCACCCTGACCACGCTTACGAATAGATGCCATGTTCCGCTCAGCAACATCGCAGCGATACTTGGTGAACCAATCAACACGCTTCTTGAAAGCCGGAAGTCTGTTGATGATCTCGGGCTCAAGAGTCAGAGTGGCGTAGAGAGGGATCAGACCAACAAGTGAACGAACAGGCAGCTGCTGGATCCACGGGCCACCATAGGAGATGGCATCGTAGTAGAAGCCATCCTCGTCATTCCAAAGCGAGGTCTCTTCCTTCTCGCCAGCGCGGAAAGTCATGGCATCACTGATCATGATGAAATGCTCAAAGAACTTGTTGGCAATGTCCTCGTAGATAGTACGGTGCTTGGCCAGCTCGAGGGCAATGTTCAGCATGGACAGACAGTAAAAAGCCATCCAGCCAGTACTGTCAGCCTGCTCCAAGACACCACCAGTCGGCAGAGGTTCCGAGCGGTTGAAGAGACCAATGTTGTCAAGACCAAGGAAGCCACCCTCGAAAACGTTTTTACCATCAACGTCCTTGCGGTTGACCCACCATGTGAAGTTGAGTAGTAGCTTCTGGAAGACACGCTCCAGGAAGTCCAGATCCTGACGGCCGTACATCTTACGCTCAATTTTGAATATACGGAAGGTAGCCCAAGCGTGGACTGGCGGGTTGACATCACCAAAGTTCCATTCATAGGCCGGAAGCTGACCATTGGGGTGGCAGTACCATTCACGGGTGAATAGATCAAGCTGCTTCTTGGCAAACTCGGTATCAATCATGGCCAATACGATGCAGTGAAAAGCAGAGTCCCATGCAGCAAAGAAGGGATACTCCCAGGAATCTGGCATGGAAAGAATATCATCGCAATGCAAGTGCTTCCAATTTTGGTTGCGAATATTCTTTCGGTTCTCGGGAGGAGGTGGGTTGGTTGTGTCACCGTTCGCCCATTCATTCCAGACGAAGTAGTAGTGTTGCTTGGTCCACATCATACCAGAGAAGGCCCGACGTTGGATGTTGCGCTCATCATCAGTGGCCATGTGAGGAATCAAGGCATCGTAGAATTCGTCCGCCTCCTTGGCACGCTCAGTCATGATCTCATCGAACTCCTCTTCATTGAGGTAGTCATAGTCTTCGACTGTGCCTTTGCGCATACGGAACCGGACAACTACAATCATCGTTAGTAATCTGCACTAGACTCTTTACGGAGAAACCAACTTACCAGCACATTGACCGGGGGCTACACCTCCACCGGCAGTAAACTTGTACCAAGCAGCGGCCTTGGTGCCTTCCTCTGCGGGGTTGACGGTATCCTCCTTCTTTTCGCCATCGACAATGTAGCGGTGGAAAGCATCCTTGACGTACTTGATCTTGTTGGGCACGTTGTAGAGCAAGTCAAGGTTGGATTCGTTCTCAGTGTACAAGAACTCGGGGAATATATCCAGCGGGACATTGGGGTCCTCGCTAGCATCAGGAGACGGGGAAAAGGCAACATAACGGTTTCCGATCTGCTCACAGGTTGTCTTCATAAGTAATTCACCCTCCTGTTTTACCTGGGGCTTAGGAACACCCTCTTCCTCGGCAAGACCCCAAGCCCAGGTGTTACGGAACCAGACGTGGGGAATGATGTGGAGAGGAGCATGGTCCGGGCCGCAGTTCCAGGCAGTGACACGGAACAAAATGTCTTCCGGATCATTAGCATCTTTAGCAGTCTCGATATCAATGTCCCAGAATCTGTCTTCATCGAAAATTCCAGTATCGAGTAGCTGATATTCAGGGTCAGCCTTGCCACGGCGGGCATTCTCAGTAATGAGGTCTTTGTAAGGGAACTCATCCTGGGGGTATCTGTAGGTGAATCTCATGTACGAGTGGGTCTACATCAAAAGATGTCAGCATATGTCTGGTCGAATAATTTGTGATAAGGATAATTTACAGGAGTGTTGTCGGAGTGGAAGTAGGCTTCACGGACACCTTCACCGTGATTACCCTGGGGGTTGGACAGACCAAATAATCTTTCTTTCAAGAATTTGCTGGAGTTGCATATATTTAGTAATGTATATTATACAAGCAAAATTTGACAAGATTCTTACTCTTTGCCGTTCCAGAAAGCGAAAGCAACATTTTGTCTACCGTGAGTGTCACAAACACCAGCGATGCCATCTTCGCCCCAGCGGAATGTTCTTGAGCGGGCATGGTCATGAGTGAAGTCTAGTCAGAGTCAGCAGGCAGGGTTTGAAGGCACTCAAAAACATTAAAACTTACAACTCCAGGCATCACCATTGTCACTGTAATCTTCGCGGACTATATCATGGCATTTGTTAGTGATAATTCAACCCAGATCATGATTCTCCACTCTGGGCTGGCTGCAATTTCAACAAATCACAGACCGTTCCATCGGGTGGGGTGACCCGGTTAGGAAATTGCATTCAACGCACGGAAACACAGGAAGTTACCACTTCCTTCCTGATCGATCGCAGCTTCCCCAAACTTGACAATCGCCCGAGCGTCGTTCCCCAGCCTGAAATTGGGTCTGGTCCATTCTTTGATGATGACCAAAGTTCTTGTTCCTTTCTCGGTCTGGTCTGTCACGTTGCAAGGTCATGGGATGAGAACCCTGGGCTCAGAAAGCCAATGACCAACAGATGATATAGAACTTGGATGTTGTCAAGTCTGCTGACTGCGAAAGAAAAGTCCTTGCAGTGATGGAGAAGGTAGACTGGATCTCGCGCGGAGCAAAGATTTGTTTCTTGACGACAACCATTAAATCCTATGATAATAGGTTTCAAGAAAAGATCATGATCTACTTACCAGTAGCCCATTGACGTTCAGAAACATAAGGTCCCCAGCGCTTCCAGTATTTGATCTTTTGACGATCCTCTTCAAGGCGCTCCTCCTCCTTGGTGACAATTTTGTGTGTGCCCACGATAACCATAGCGAAAATGTTCAATCACTGTGGGTAAACAAAATATGTGATGAGTGCCCGCTACAAGACAAAAAGGAAATCAGATACAAGTGAGACTAGACGGGACGGAATAAAGAGGAGCAGTAGATGAGTGAAATATATTAAGAAAGGAACAAAGGTGAGAACCAGTAGATATCCACAGCAATATATGACTTGAGAATGTGTGTGTGATGGCACGCAGTAAAGCTTGAAATAAGCTAATCTGCGGGTAGCAACTTTTTGAAGGTGAATTGAAACAAAATTGTTGAATGAGAAGAAAAGAAGAAAAGGTCGAGTCCCTTATCTTGAACGAGGTGCAGCTAGGCTCCAAGATTCACCCACGAGTCCAAGAAAAGCAGGAAAGAGACAAGAACAGAAAGAAAACCTTTTATGTAACTACCCATCACTACAACTATAGCTCCAAACACCCAAAATTACAATATCCCCATATCCTTCCTGCCCTGGAGCCAGGCGTGTTTCTGGATATTGCCTTGTGCATACATGCCCAAAACCAACCTAAATATGATGCCGTCTGCTCACCCACACCTTTACAAATTGGATTGGTTCTCGAACTGCAAATGCCGCAATCTTGATTAAGGGATTCAGATTATGGAAGTAACCTTGTGCAGATTTCAGCTAAAAAGAATCACACTAAAAAGCGGCGTTACACAAGAAGCGGTGGTTTTTAGCAGGCCTCCTAATGATGCTGAGCCGTCCGGAGACTCGATCTGGCTATATTCATCAAGCTTCAAGGGAGGGAGGGATCGAGAAGGATATTGGGAACTGGTGAAAATCTTTGGTGTAGATGACGATGTTCAAATTAGAAACATTAACCAGCCAAGTCGTAAGCATTCACGATTATAGGAAGGTCAAAATTTTCGGGCTTATTGCTTCTTTTCTTGTCTTTTTTAAAGGGGAGCTCAGATCTTGATTGAACAAATATCCCCAATTCTGTATCATGGTGAATAAACCCACCTTTATCACTGACATATATCGCTTACATTCCATTCTCAATTTTTGGCATAGCCCCACGCCGAGTCTACAAAAATGCTACTCAAATATTGAAGTTGCTCAGAAGTCTATACTATTTTGTGCAAATTTCGCGAAATTTTGCTCTCCCATTAGGCCGCCACACACTTCTATATCGCACCCATCATCACGATTCATTCATCCTCGCACGAAATCGTGCCCCCGCAGAAAATCAATAAGTGTCAACCTGGTTGAACCTCAGATTTCTGTCGTTTATACAGATCCGATTATCTTGATAATACATGAGGGAAGTCGCTTACGATTTCTGATTGGCTCCGACTTGCATAGACAATATCTGATAGCTCAACAATACCCCCAGAGCCCACAGATTCTGCGATACCTCACCCCCACCTATGCCCAATTGCCGCTCGGTTGACCACCTCACTTGAGGTTTTTGGCGAGTACTTGTATTATCAACATCTCGATTCCAATATTGCATCTTAATCGAGTATTGCCTTCTACTGTCATCTGCATATGTACATGTCCGGTTTTGTCTCCTTCACAGTGTTATTACTTTCATACGCATCTGTTCAACCGACATTCAGACTTAATTGGTACTGAAAATTCCAAGTCACAATCTTACAGCTTGTCATGGTCGGTTATATACAATCCGATAGACCTATATGTCTACCATTTGATATGTATTCACGTTTACTCAAGCATTCACATCACCATCGTCATAAACCCCGGTTCTTATTCTATCCATCAAAGCCATAGCCCACGAAGCTATTGGTAGCACCACTACCTCTCTGCCCAACCCTCGTCTCGCTTGTACTCCGCCATCACCCATTCACTGCAACTTGACCACACCATAAACAACAGTACTCCCCACGGTGCGCTTACAGTGACCTATCTTGAGTACCTATTTATCTCAAGCAATCCCGCGCTCATGCAATCACCCATGACAACCCCGCCATGCCACTGCGGATCAACCAATGTTTCCTTACTGGGCCGATTACTTGATGGTACCTCGCCTCCTGGAGAGTACAGATAGATTGCGAACCCAATGGTAGGATGGTTGATAATATCTTGGTGCGGTTTGGGCATACCTGCATTTGCGGCAAATTGATTGAGGGGCATACATTCTGGGACAGACATTCACGCACTATCGTTAATGATTTGTTAACTGCAACAATGTTCAAACTTCAAATGGAAAAATCAATCGCTATCTGATTAAGATACTGAGAAGTAAGTCAAATGTGAAAAGACTCTCATGATCAATACGGATTTTTGTACCTTCTACTTCAAATTGAGATATGCATGCACTCCGCTTGATGTGAGTGTAGCACTGAAGACAAGCATCATTTGAGTTGAATTGGGGGCTTCTCGGAATACGGGATCCAATAACACTGAGAACGTGTGAACTGGCATCCATAAATTTGACGCATGATCCGGAGGCTGTGGCGCCGTCCACACGGACTACAGTTATGTACGACTCCTAATTTGGTAGCACGATACTGTGTTTTGTATCAAAGGCATGTCTTGTTGGTAGAAGGCACAGTTTTACATTGAAGATAGTGAGTTATATTGAATCAGCATCAAGCACTCCAGCTGTGAGTGGGTTAGGTATCGAACATAAAGGTTATTGCATAAAGATCTCAGTAGCTCAATAGGGTTAAGGCCGTCTTCGACGATTACAAAGCACGCTATATTAGGTATCTATCAAGTCTTGTTCTCCTTATGCCCGCTATTATACTGCTAATGGGTTTGCATGAATTGTGATGTCCTTGATCTTCACTTCCTCCTTTGGCCTATTCTTCTTATCCACCTCCACCCGCTCAATCTTCCCCAACGTCGCCAACGACTCATCCCCCAAAACCTTCCCAAACACTGTATTCAACCCATCCAAATGCGGCGCCTTGTCGAACAAGATGTAGAACTGACTCCCGTTGGTATTAGGTCCCTTGTTTGCCATCGCGACGATTCCCCGCCCAGAGTGACATAGACCTGGACGAATCTCGTCGGGAAATGGCTCGCCCCATATGGAGCGGCCGGATTTGGGGTTATCAGGTGTCGGCGTGGCGGGGCCGCCAGTTTGGATCATGAAGGAGGGGATGAAGCGGTGGAAAGGTGATTGATCGTAGTAGCCAGAAGCGCAGAGGGCGAGGAAGTTCTGAGTGAGAAGATGTTAGTGGAGGTTTGGTGGAGAAGCTGTCAGGGAGAGAGTTAAGTCGAAGAAGTGTGCCTTACCTCGGCGGTCTTAGGGACGGAGTCGCAAAAGACTTCGATTTTGATGTCGCCATGGGTAGTGTGGAGGGTGACGGACATGGTAGCGGTGATGGTTGCGTTGGGTGCGCCGAGGAGGATCATAAGGGGATTGGTCGAGATAGCGGGTTGAAGAGACAATCGCACGAAAGAAGACGAAAAAGGTGATCAGGATAAAGGACGTAAATGAAGATTCGAAGGAGACTGTCGTTGTGATCTTGCCGGCTGGACATTTGCTAGGTTACGAAGAACGCTGCGATGCGCCAACTTTTTGGACCCACTTTGGAGCTAGCAGTATATCCAACCTTTAATGTATCCTTTTTGAAACCCCTAGGGTTAATTTGGTCGTATAATATTAGGGTATATAATAGCCCCACCATGGATTCAACCCCGGTGACGATTGCGGGGCTCAAGTCCAGGAGACATTATGTTTATAGACCTTAACTTGGGGTTGAAACAACCAGTAGCCAACATGACGACACCATACGAAATATCACGAGACTAATTGCATGAAGCAAATAGTGAGCAAACCAGTAAGAACATTTAAAGGTGAACCAATGAGAATGCGATCGCTAAATTCAAGCATAAATGTACATCATCCATCCCGTCGAATTACGCTTCCACACCGCCTGAATTGCGGCCAGCGCGCCAATCAACATAGCAGCAAAACACACCTGTCCAGATACTTATCGCCAGTTCCCCTCCATTAATTCTCTTACACATACACTTTCTTCCTTCAACCACGACCACCATTGTAGTCCGCACCACCAGCCTTGCGTAACCGTGCAATAATCTCCTCCTCCACCAAATCTTTCTTATCCTCCGCTGTCAACTCGATACTGAAAATCCGCAACAACCTCTTCACCTCACTCGCCTGCACACTCGCCCTCGCCTTCTTCATAATCGGTGCGTTGCTCCCCAGCCACACGATAAAGACAAACTTGACCCGCTTGCTCTCCGAGTCGTTAGCGTACTCCTGCCGCAGGTACCCGTACTGCACGGCCTCGGGGCGCAGGTGGGTTTTGAGGTCTTCGATGGTGCCCTGCCCGGAGGATTCGAGGGTGAGTTTTTTCGAGGGGGACTCGGAGATTAGGAGCCAGGAGAGGGGCTCTTTGTCGGAGCGGACGGAGTCGTAGGCAGCGGTGATGGCGGCGTCATCGGACATTTTGAGGCAGTGTTTTTTTGGAGAGCGGAGGAGGAAGAGAAGAAGAGACGGTGTTCGTCGATAGGCTGTTTTGTCGGGGGTAGAAGTCGGAGTAGTCCAAAAGAGGAAGAAAGTGACTCGGAGAAGAAAGAGGGAGATTGAGAAGACGGAGAAGAGAAAGGGTGCTTGGAGGCTAGATGTATAGGTTGCGGAGCGGAGCGGAGACTTCGGGCAATCGCAATTAAGGGAATCAAAAGAGACAGTTGGATTCGAATGGTTGCGGTTTGGATGTCCAAGCCAGCCTCCCCTGACGAGAAGCGGATCTCGAGGCGACCCTAGTGTGAGTTGAGGGGTAACCTTAGACTATTGTGAGCAACAACCCTAATAGAACCTTAATTGTATTATGTTTTCTAACCCGTTTGTGTGCAACCCTATTTTGTGGACTAGGGTGTATCTGATGATATGCATCAACGGCTGTTAGTGGATACGTTTCCGAAGGATCGACTTGTCAATACGGGATGAATTCATTCTGGCGCATCTTGTCCTGTGCATGGTCTTTTGTAAGTGACTAATAGGGAAAGAGGGTGGGAGAGAAGGTGTGGGAAGATGAGGGGATAAAAAAGATTTTATTTGTGTTGATGTTGATGTTGATGTGGAGGAGTAATGGGTAGTGGTCAGAATATGCTCAATGAATAGATGGCATGGAGAGAATTGGGAAGGATATTGAAGATTTGGATTTGGAAATGTTGTTGGTGATTTGCTGGCTGGGATGCTGGGTTCATGGGGTCCTTGGCTACGGGACGGGATGTTCACTTTCTTAGATACATGAATATGTGATGACAATATGATGGTTTCCGCATAGATGACTTCAATCTCTTCGGGACTTTCTTCGGACACCATGACTATATAAATACAACCTTCACGATTAGATGTATTTGAGAGCAACACCATGATCAACCCGTAGTGACCACTCCAACCACTGTCCATCTAAGCAATAAGAAAAAAAATATTATCTCATGCTCACCCACCCCATCCACCCCTCCCCTGCCCGGAACTGACCAACCACAGCTCACGTAATTCATATCACCACCACCTCCTTCCAACGACACCATGCCGTCCCTTGCCTAAAGACGTTCCATAATCTGTCGTTCTTTGATTCAATGTGGGCATTTGCGACAATCTTTGCGTGCTTGGCTAACATACCGTAACGCAGACCTGGTGCCTGTCCAATAGTCGGAGGCTGATGTGTGGGGCACGTGAGTGTGTGGGGGACACACTACGGCGCATGATATGGAGGGAAAGGGAAGGGGAAAGGGAAAGAGTGAGAGATAGTAATTATTGAGATTGGCAGACAGGCTGTTGTTGCGGAGGGTTTTGAAATTGGCGGGATGTGATTTGTCGAGGTGGTTTGTGGACATCTGAAGATTTTTGATGTCTTGTGGTGATGGTGATCGATGCGTTATAATGGTATGGTTTGATAAGGTAAAGATGAAAATGAGTTATTGAGGTTTCGTGTTACAAAGGCTACAGAAGGAGGGGCCGCCTGTAAGTGGTGGAGACAATCCGCTATTACCAAACTGTATTATATATGTGAGATACTTGCGTTTCCAGTTCGTGTATTTAAATGGTCACGGTCCGTCCATTGAGTCGCACCGCCGATTTCCGTCTTTGTACATTATAGAACATGACTATTTTATCATCATCTTTGTCTGCATGACAACACTCTTCCGACGCTCTTCCGGACCAAACAGGGATTTTTGTTCTCTTACGCGCAAACTTCCTCAGCAATACCCGGATCCGGCGTCCGTCCCGTTGTACCCATTTCTATACCACTTTTATGGTGTGTCTCTCCAAATTCTCATTGATATCTCGCCCCAAACTCCCAAACTACGTCACCAAAATTTTCATATGCATCTCGCTCCCTCTTGCATAAAGCCGATTTCCCCACATTGACAGATACCTGCAGCCTGAGGTCAATCCCATTTTAATCCATTTTCCACTTACACCAAACTCAGCCAACAACCTCCACAAAATTGGCCTCAAGATGCTGCCTGATCACATCTGGTTGCCAAATGGCCAGAGAGTCTCCATAAAGCCGGGTTACCGGTCCTTTACCTTTACTCTGGAGCCCCACCGTTCCAAGGAACGGAACGTCACTCTCCCCCCCTGGGAACTCCACATCAAGACCGAGCCCGAAGGTACCACCCCCCGCTACGCCACATATCTCGACACTATAACAACCCTGTATCCGGAACCCCCACTCCCGCCGGCACCCAAATATCTAAGTCGTCCATCCTACATCAGACCCTCGTTGCAGGACGACATCATGTTCCTCTCCAGCATTACCGATACCCGCGAGGTTGTCTCGATCCCAGATCTGGCGTTGCAGTTGTGGGTGACGTTTTACTGGTATTTCCATTTGCCGGAGCCGAATAAGCGGCTGGAGCCGGAAACGGCCCGGGACACACCGTTCCCAGGGAAACCACGCGACGAGTGGAAAATAAGGATGAAGCCCGACGGTTACTTTGTCCGACCAGGTTACCTAAGCGAACTAGAGTGGGCAGGTATCTTATTCTCAGAGGACTTTACCGTGGGCAACACATGGTACATGCCCCAGAATCTCTTCATAACACAACGCCTCTTTTGGCAGATCCCCTCCGGCTCTTTCCTGCCGAACCCGCCAAAGCACATGCCCGCCCCTCGGCCGACTCCGCTCTGCTACAACGTCACCAATAACATCCGCCACCCGCTACGTCCGCGGGGCCCGCGCATGGGCCAAACCATTTACGCTCGCTATATCCCTAGCATCAGCGAATACCTCTCCTTCCGCGTTGTTTGCGCCGGAGACGCCCCCGGACCTTATGACGGCCCCATCGGCCCCAAGCCCCGCCAAAACATACACCTCCTTATCAATAGCGATGCTGCTCTCATCAAAAAATGGATGTCCCAGCCGCGCGTCTCCGAGTTCTGGGGAAACTATACTGATGATTTCATCGAGAAGGCATTGACCGAGCCACACTCAATCCCAGTGATGGCCTTGTGGGATGAAATCCCGTTTGGCTTCTTTCAAATCTATTGGGCGCATGAGGATAAGTTGGCTGCGCTGACACCGCCGAGAACCATTGGGGTGTTTGACCGGGGGTTACATGTACTTATCGGAGAGGATTGGGCGCGCGCGCGGGTGCCATTGTGGCTCGGAGCGTTGGTGCATTTTTGTTTTGAAAGTGAGCCGCGGACAGAGAGTATTGTGTTGGAGCCTAGGGTGGACAATGAAAGGTTTTTGAAGAGGCTGGAGGAAAACGGGTTTGGGAAGGAGGGACGCGTGCGGTTTCCTCATAAGGAGAGTTGGCTTATGAGGCTGCGAAGAAGCGACTGGGAAGGTCCGGCAATTTAAAAGGTGGTCAAGACATAAAAGGGAATAGCATTATCAATAAACTCAAAAATCAAACAGGCAAATCGAACAAGAAAATTGCATTGAGTATCTTGAATCTTCAGCCACTGATGATTCCCTCATCATTACCCGGCTTTGGTCTCTTGATCAGCCCCCGACACACCCCTTCTTTCAACGCCTGATACCAAACCCCCGCCATCTTCCGATATCCCTCGACATACAGATGCGTTCCATCTCACAAATCCGCCAACCCCACCACAGTCTTTCCTTCTCCCATATTCATCTCCGCTAACACCATCGGTTTCCCCGCCGCCGTGAGATTCCTGGCAAGTTCCCGGTAGCCGTCATTGATCATTTGGATTCTCTTGTTGACCTTTTTGTTGGCCAGGAGGGCGGAAAGGACAATAAAGATGTCCGGGTCGACAGACCAAATGATGGAAAGGAGTTGTGGCCATGCGGGTGAGGGCTTGCAAGTAGGGGGATGAAGGCTTGCTGAAGACGGCGTCATTGGTGCCGACGTTGAAGAGGATGATGTTGGGTTTGTAGGTTGACACGCAGTTCTTGGATATTCCCAGAATATTGTTAATGGTCCACCCAGCGTGTCCCTCATCTTCCTTTTTGCAGATAGATTAGTTTCCAATCAAATTTGATGAGACATGAAAGCTTACCCTATCAATCATGTTACCATAGTCCTTCACACTGCCTACCATGTCAACCTCAAACCCATCAGCCCGCAACTCCTCCCGCAGGAACCCTCGATACCCATTCCTCGCCGTGTCATTCGGCGCCGCCGGCTTCCCCATGGCAATCGAAGCCCCCAGCAGCATGATCCGCAATACAAAATCAGGATCCGCCGCACATTTTGTGCCGTTCGATTTTGCTTCTTCCATTTCTTTTTCTTCTTCAAAGAGACTTGGGATATTGCCGGAGGACAAGATCCAGGAAGGCGTGAGGGATGGGAGCGTGAAGAGGAGGATGGAAAAAGCAAGGATGGAGGCCATGGAAAGGATGATTAGTTTTTTGGGAAGAAAGTTGGTGGGAGATGGGAGAAGAGTACTTGGGAGCAATTTGGCTAGGGTCATTATGGATGATGTAGTACGAAGCGGAGACTTTAGAGGTGAGATATTATCGGTGGTAATACATTAATATAATATGGATTTCAGCGGCGGATAAATAGAAGTGAAGCCTCGTCTGATACTTCTATAGATGGGTATGAAGGGAAAGAAAAGTTTCAAGATGTTATCAAAATTCAACAAGTTCATGGTCCTCATTTAGTGTGGATCATAGTCTGAAATGACCTGGCTTCAATATAGAGATGGATAGGTATAGTTCCTTTGTCAATAGATCACGATATACTATGAGTTTGCCTAGTAGATGAGAAAATGTATTTCCATTACTTTAATGATGTCAAAAAAAAACAGACAATGTTTAAAGTTCAAATCTCAAGTGCCAAGAGTGAAAAGATAGTCAAATTCTAAATACATATTCAATTCTCCCAAGGATCCACCCAGCATCAAACAACCACCTCTGACCTCTGGAAGAATCTTGAGACGGTTGCTTGTATTGGGAGAAACCTGAGGCTGGACTCCATGGGCAAAATATGTATTTATATAGATATAAGAATGCAGTGTATAGTCGCCGAATAAGTTCATGATGATGATATGGATGGTGATAATAGACGGTACATAGTCGAGCGAGAGCACCCCCTAAAACCGAAGTTACTTAAAATAGTGTAAATATAGAGTAACGGGTTGTAGCCAATGGGGGCGGAAATATCGGGAGACTGGATGGCAGTCAGAGCGTTAGTAATATCAAGTCGCCGACGCTTTTGGTGAAACATGCGGCTCAAGTTTGTCAAGACACTAGCGGTTACGTCGCATCTAAGCATAAATAGTTTTTGATGTACACTACCGACCCCCAGATATTACGACATTCAAATGAAATTATTGTAAATCTTTGACTTCTATGTATTTACACCATCAACCCTTAACATCCGCCCATTCGTCTCTCCCAATTATCAACCCCAGCCTTACCTTATCCAAAACAGGTTCCTGGTCAATTACATCAGTCAGACTACTTCCCTACGGGGCCCGGAGACCAGAATTGGCACAAGTCCCCGGAGCGGGAACAAATCATAGACACACTGTGTGTCTACATTCACCCAATGTGCGTTGTTACAGTGTCTCCGATTATGTAAACACAGTATGTTGTAATTGCTTAGTCATTGGGGTCTGGATTACCCTAACATTACTTTAGACCAAAGTGTTCCGTTTTCGGTATCTTTGCAACCCTAATTACACATTCCTAGATAAAACCGGAAAGGAATTTCAACTGCCGGCGGTACCAAACCTAACTGAGATCCGACTTTAAGAGCTTTAGACCTCTTGGAGAATAAAAAATAGCGAATAAGTGGTTGAGATTATCGAAAATCAAGACGCACAAGTGGTATACGTCAAGTTGACAGTAGGAAAAGTCTACGTGAACAGGCAGGCTGTGCAGTGGACGATAATGTTGATATCATAGGAAAGAAGCGAAAAGCTAAAAGTGGAGATTGCGGGAGTGGATTTGGATTTGGATTCGATTTAATGGTTTCATCTCCTTTAGGTTTCAATTGGAACTTGGCCTTTGTTTTTTTGTCGAGTTTTGAGATCTTCACTTGTTAACTCCTTTTGTTGTTTTCTTTGTCATTTCTGGTTTTTCTTTTTCTTTCCCCCTGACTGTATTTATATTATCAGCGCTTTTGTATAGAAACGATGTGGTGGGGCAAGAAACAAGATAAGCCCGTGGACAATGCTATTTCGACGGCGACTGCTGCTGGGTCCAAAGATGTTGCCGTTGCAGAGTCTGTGAAGCCGCACCAAGAGAACTTCCAAAAGGTCGTTGAACAATCAGATCGCCATAATGCCTTCGACAGTGCGCTTTCTGGCTAGTAAGTGCCTTACAATTTCCTCGTTTCGTCATTCTCAGCACCATCATTCCCTCTAACAACCGCTAACCATACAATATTTTCCCCCTTCCCAGCGCCCTCGACTCCACTGAGTCTAACGTCCGTTACGCCGCCTATCTTTCTCGCGTCCGTACTCTCGTCACTTCCGCCCATCGCTATGTCGCTTACACCAGCGACATTGGCGAGTCCTTCCGCCCTGTTGTTGCGCCCCCCGTTGTTCGCACCGCCTACGCTATCTCCTGGGCTTACCTGATTGGTGATGTCTCCTTTGAGGGTTACAAGGCCTACTGGTCCAACCAGCGGACGCTGAACCCGACTTTGAAGCTGAGCGAGCGTGAGGCAAAGTGGACAGGGCTCCCAGCGACGACGGGAGCTGCCGAGGGGAAGAAACTGAGGTATGATGGGCAGAGTCTTGCAAGGGAAACCGAGAAAGTGGCGCCGCTTGATGATTGGAGGACTGTCGTTGTGCAGAGAGCCCTGTTCCAGAGTATTGCGTCGATGGGATTGCCGGCGTTTACGATTCACAGTGCGGTCAAGTACTCGGGCAAGGCGATGAAGAATGTCAAGAATAAGACGTTGCGCACTTGGGGGCCCATTGGTATTGGGTTGGCGATTGTGCCGTTCTTGCCGTTGTTATTTGATGAGCCTGTGGAGAATGCGGTGGAATGGGCGTTCCATCAGGCGTTCTTGGGCGCGGGTGGCCCGCATGCTGTGGGGGGGGCGCCGACAACGGGGAGAGAGAAGTTGTTGGGTAAGAAGCCCAAGGAGAAAGAGCTGTAGATTTGGGGATTCCTGTATTGGACTAAAGAGAAACAGACTATGTACATTATTATCTAGACACTATCCATTTATATAACACTTTTTTTGCTCGCAAGTAGCTTAGCCTTTAATAGTCGACGTAATTGTACCCTAACTATACCAACCCTATGCACATGCTAATTCCATGCGCAATCTCGATGTGATGTAACTGGGAGTCACAAACCTATACACTTGAACAACTACAAATTTGTCATTTTTACATCTACTTTCCTCCGTGTTCCACACCGATCATCACAATTCCGCTCGGCGTATCTTGTTAATGCTGCTTACCAATATTTTCTTTCCATTTTCATTTTAAACTGTTAGCCAGCAGTGGTGACGTGGAGGCCTCGGAAGATTCTAGGAGCCCTGACAAAGAAAAAAAGAGACGGACAGAGCTTTAGGCAGAGGTGAAACGAAGCAGATGAATATTTAACGGTCACATTCCGGTTTGGAGTTTGAAATTGGATAGATGGCGATCATTGTTTTTTTTTTTTTTTTGATATCTTTTGTTTTTGTACTTATCTTTAAATACTGATACTGCGATACGAGAACTTGTATTCACCTGCGAAAACGCAATCTTACGAGCTGAAAGTTATCCTGCGATCTCAACGAATATCCCGAATCTACCCACACACCTACACATACTTCACGGCCAGTCTACAACCACCCACAATGACAACCGCAACATCCTCTTCCTTTCTCTCCCGCGACGAAGCCCCCGACGCCATCCTCGTCGGCACCCATTGCGAAGACCCCCACTGCACCCAACTCGACTTCCTCCCCTTCCTCTGCCAATCCTGCTCACACACTTTCTGCCTCGACCACCGCACCGAAACCGCCCACAAATGTCCCAACCCCGGTGCCTGGGCCCGCCGGCGCGCCGACTTTCTCGCTGCCTCTGCGACCCCCGCCATCGGTTCCGACCGCCCGCTCATCAACACAGTCAAGGAAAAGAAATCATGCGATAAACCCGAGTGCAAAGAGGTCATCGGGACGGGCCGGAAAGAAGGCGTGCACTGTGATGGGTGCGGGCGGGATTACTGTTTGGGCCACCGGATGCCGGAGGAGCATGGGTGTAAGGAGTTGGAGGCGCTTACAGTGGGGGTGGCGTTCCGGAAGAGGCAGGCGGAGTTGGCGGGGAAGAAGCAGGAAATTTTGACAAAGTTTTGGAATTGGGCGGGGCAGAAGAAGAAGGCAGCGGGGCGGGCGTTGCCGAAGGCACGGCCTAGTACGGCGGCGCAGAGGATGGTGGCAGTGAATCAGATGAAGAAAACGGCGAAGGGGGACCAGAAAATTCCGGCGGAGAAGAGGATATATCTCACGGTGGAGGCGGAAGCGGCGACGACCAAGTCCAAGATTCCAAAGGGGGCGTTCTTTTTCAATAAGGAGTGGGTGGTGGGGAGGGTACTGGATGCGGCGGCAAGGCAGATGCAGGTGGAGAATATGAATAATCAGAGTATGGAGGAGGTAGACAAGTTGCGGGTATTTCATGTGGAGGGGGGACGAGTGTTGGAGTTTTCGGAGAAGATTGGGACAGTATGTGTTAGTGGGAATACTATTGTGTTGTTGAGGGGGGTTGGAGCTCCGGTGGATCTGGTTGAGATGTAGGAACTTGAAGGTCTGGAAGAGCCGCGGATACGGGATTTGGTGGTGGCATTGTGTTTTTTGTTTCTTTGCTCTTCATGGCCATACTTTGTTTTATAATATCATAGCGATCCGTCATATAAACTAGACGGTCAGCATATTTAATTCTATGTAACTGTAGCGCAGCCTTGAATCACGTAATCATGATGCCTATATTCTCTGTTCTGTGGGCTTATGTGTCAACAGATATTATTATGCTATTGGATGTCACTTGATGTGTGAGTTCCACAGGCAGATCGTTCGTGGTCTATTCAGATGCCAGATGCACCGTCACTTTGGGCATCAGCTAACACTGAGACATGTAGTTGGTGATTTTGATATATCAATACAAGCACTTTTACAGAATGGACTACTGCTATGATCAGTTGACTACTAGGGAAGATGTCTCATAAATAGATGAGTCTGACGTATTATCGAGTGTCAATAGATGGCACCATCACAATTCTTCTTATATATGAGCTCAGAAGTCTAAACAGTCGATATACTGTCTGTTTCCTGACCTCTAAATAGCAGATAGAATCCGAAATAGAATAATATTGAAAACCTGAAACTTAGTGTCTGTTTCCATTAATATTACACGTCTTTGAACGTATGGGGATCAAGATACACCCTCCATTCGGGCTAATAACTCTAGTTCAAAAAGACATGCGTGGTTGTTGAAGCTCTATATCAATTTAACCCTAGAATTGACCAGGATCCGTTCTTGACCAAGCAAGTCATACTGACTAAATAACATCCACAACCTTCCCGATCAAGGCAATACCAACTCAAAATCACCAAAGAAACACCATTAACCAGACGCTCTTACCCAGCAATCACACTGACAAGCTAAGCTTACTATCTACCGCCAAAGCGTCGTCCCCCCCCCCGCCTCACAGACGAACCCGGTTATCCGAAAGGTGAGACAAATCGACGGATACAGTTAAGGTGTATCTAATTAGATATGTTGTTTTGGAAGCAGAAAGCTGTGTTTGGTGCAACATGCGGTCTTTTTTAACGTGCGCAAGCTGAGAGAAGATAGGGTGGTAGTGGTAGTGGTGCCTTGACGAGGCCTTTTGTGCACTGAGGTATAGCGTTGTATTTTTGGCGGGATGTTTATTTAATTTGAGAGGCATTTGATGGATGTGAGAGGTGAAAGGCTTTCAAGATTTACTCGATGAGTGAGTGAGATTATTTGGTCACGTGATAGATGGGTAGCATAATCACTGAAAGATCTTACCATGGGATTGTTCATCTATCGTCACTAGCATTAGTTGGGTTGAGATTGAATTGATTGTTTACTCTCTTCCAATATTGTTGGCGCCCGCCAATCACAGCGCTTAGTACAACATATCCAAAATCGCTTTAACCTAATTGAGATTTAAGGAGGGCATTGGCTATTCCAAATATGATATAGTTCAGGAACAGAAACACACCGAGAGAAGTAGAGAAGACGAAGACGAACGATTAACACAACATGGAAAAGAACAAGAGGAGAAGAGGAGATTACAGGGCCAGAGAAGACCATTTTTTGATAGAAAGAGTCTGGATATTTTTCATTGTGTAAGATTGTATGTATGTGTGTTGTATGGATGCCATGCTGAGGGATCAGGTGAGAAGTTGATGAACGATCGCGATAATTGGAACGAGAAGGTTCCGACAGTGGTCTTGAACGCTGCCAGGATGCAAATCTTTCTTCTTTTACTGTGATCATCACCAGAATATCCAGAACTCATCATGCTCACCACATGACTGACAATTCCTTCCCAAATATAATCACAAAGAGGCTAAATTTCTAAGCGACAGCTTTTGGCGATTCCTATCCACAGATCTATCCTTTGGGTCTAGAACGATATAGAGATACAACCAAGACCTTGCGCTGGAAGAACAAAGTTTTGCTGATCGTCGTTGTAAAATTTCCATTTTAAGGTGTTTGCCACAGGATGCCAACACGAGGTTAAGCAAGCCATAATTCTCGCCTGTTCGTGGAGATACAGAACAAAAATAAATTAATAGTGGTGACTCTTAATTTCCCTTCGGATGGGTTGACGGCTAGTGTACAAAATAGGAAAGTTAGTGCGACGATCATATGTGATGAATGTGTTTGAAGTTCACTTCTAGAAGTTGCAGATCAGAGGAGGGGGATAGTGTCATCACACATCATTTTACGTATTGGTACATAGAAATATATATCAGAAAGATATCAGCTGCATCAAGAAGAAAAACCTGACAATCTTAGTCTGAGACACAAATAGATTTTTAGGATCGGTTGAAACGGGTGGAACTAAGACCTGATCAGCACCTAGTGGGTTAAGTCATTGTTTGATCACTTTGGGGTAGGAACATCAAGCGCCGGCTTTGACAGTTGATTGTTGTCTTGGATTCATGTAACAAATTTACACGAGTTTATAATGGATATATAAAATACAGTCACTAGCAAAGTGAATGACTGCTCAAAATGGACTGTATGTCGAGGTGGGGTTACGGCTGGATAGCGGCGGAGAAAAGAATACTTAAGAGAAGATGGGAAATTGTCGATCAGTGGGGAAGCCATGGAGAGGAAGACATGCAAAACTTGAAACACGGATTGTCTGTGAGTGGGCTTTTCTTAGGTGGAGATATAAAAGTACATGTAGTATGTATTGATAATGCTATATGTCAAGAAATTTCTTACACGGCAGCCAATAACACGTAGAAACAAGCCATAGAGAATTTTATTTTCTGCATCTCTTCGTTTCATTTTCCAAGTCTTTTATATCTTCATTATTCCAGGGTTGACAGTCTTAACAAATGACAGGCTTGCATTATCAGCGCGGGATTTCTTATAACTAACAAGAATTGGCCACTTAAACGCGACCTTGACGATAACCAGGTGCTCAGGAATATTGACAACTGCTGTATTAGGGCGAGGGTCTTCATGTAACCTGATTACTGCACGTAAAAGAGCTGGAATCGGGGCTTTTGAGCGGCCAGCCAGGATATTGTACGGCTAAGATGGGCAAAAGGTACAATAGCTATATACATTTGCCTCGATATATGATGACATGGATGCTACATACCAAAGTATATCGTTCATATTGACCTTATAGACATCAGACTGTTGTGATAGACTGCCATGGCCACTAAAAACAAGGCTTATTAACAAGCCAGCAAGGGACAATAAACATGCCCTGAACAACATCAGCGCCACCAGGCTTGACGGTCCATCTATCCTGGCGGCTATCCTACTTCTTTCTCTCCAGCATGGGAATCCTCACGATAATTACCACCTACTTTTACTGTTCAGAGGTAAGTTGTTTACCGCTCATTACGAACCGCTTGTTTGACAATGTCTTTGTATCACCATCCTCATAATAAAAACAAACTCATTACATATCGTCGATTCGACGCAGGTACTGTGCATCAACAATTCAACGGCACAAACAACAAGGCAATTACACGCATGCTCCTTCCTGATTTTGCCTACAATATGTAGAACCAAAAGGTTACACTACACTTTCCCTTGCACTTCAATCATGCCAAGATCGAGGTGTTATCAATGTTATCCACATAATGCCCTCTTATTTAGTTTGGATCCTGATTCATAGTTGTGCGCCTTTTTATTTACTCTGCGTCAGAGGAGGAGGGGCATCCGTTACAATGCTACGTAGAGTATTCACTCACTCACATGAAAATAAGGCAGGAACAAGGAAGGGTTAAAGGAGTGACAAAGAACGAGAGCGAGCGAGTCGTCCCTGCAACTTTGCCAACGGTCTGTAGTATGGTTTAGCTGTAATCAACAGGGCGCAAATGATGCAAATAATGTAGTAGTGGGTCAAGTTCGCTCACCCGCTATGATGTTTATGCTGAGCCCGGTCTTGCAGATTTGTTTGTATGCGGAAAGGTTAAAGGTCCATACAACGGTGAGCAAGCCCGCTTGCTGATGTGTCGTTGCAGTAGTAGGAAAAAAAGACAAGGCAAGACAAGGCAAGGAAGAAGAGCCAGGTTGGGAAAGAACATCAGGACATTGATTGGCGGACGGAGAATAATAATAAAAAAAAGGATGAAGATGATGACGCTGCTTCATTCTTGTTTAAGCAAGTGGAGTGCCCACAAGTATGAGTAGTTTCTCATTTCCTGGGTTGCTTGCTTTTTGAAGAAAAAAAAAGTGTCTCTGGATTCTTTTGTCGACTTTTGATTTTTTTAATCTTTCTCTTCGATTTTGCATCTTGAAATATATTCACTTGAACGTGAAATCCGACATTCTTGTTGTTTGTTGGTTGATTTTTTTCCCCTTTTTAGTTTCCGTTTTTGCTTTTTTGTTAACCAACTATTGTCATTCCTTTGAATCGCAGCTCGATCTGTCTTAGACCACACATTTATACAGCTTGGGACAAGATCTACAGGCATCGCCATTGGTTTTCAACATCCGGACTTTTTTAATTTGCGTGCCCGAACTGGACATTCCTGTCATTGCTTTCTTGTCAATTGGAAATACACACGTACACAAAGAAACAGAGCCAAAAGATTGTCAATTACGGTTCACCATCAGCAGACTCTGCGAATTACTCCGTTTCACGAGACTCATATCCCCCAATAATAATTCTATTCGTTCTATATACTGTTTATTTTGCTGACTCCAACTTTGACCGACTCATTACTGATGTCGCCTTCCTTTTCAGAGCATTTGATACTTTGTGATCCAGATTTCAATCCACGAATCGCTCAGTGCTCAGTCAAGCTCCGCCTTTCGTTCCGAAGCAAACTGCCGTGAACCAATTTTAGCCACCCTGCAAAGCAACGCAATACCAAAACTTACTGGTATAATATTTTGTCTCGTACATTTCGGGCCGCATACTATCTGTTTACCGTTACCAAGAAACAAGGTGGCACCGGGTACTACTAAACGCGGTGTACACAATAATGTTGGGCAAACTTGCGCGGTCCAAGTCTTTGCGGAACTTGCGTCTTGGAACTTCATCAAAGTCCAAACGTCAGCAGCAACAGCAGCATCAACAAGATATCGAGACTATTGATGAGCAAACAAGCCCTGCTCCACCAGGCTTATCAAACTTGAGCAATGTCAGCCTCAACTCAACCAGCAGCTCATTAAATGAGTTTGGTGCCTCTGCAAACCAAAATCTTGATCTAAACACCAGTGGCAGTGTCAACAGTAGAGCACATAGCTCCACTAGTCTCAGGGATCGCAGTGTCACTCTACCCACTCTCATTGCTACTGCGGTTACGGAGAATGTGACGACACCTGGACCTCGCTTCAAAGAAACAGAAACAAAGCCGCACGGCCCTTTTCAGGACACCGCACAGTCAGCGATGGTACCTGCAGACAAGAACATGGCAAAAGCACAACAGGATCTTATTATGGCAGCAGACTCTGTGGGTACGAGGCCTTCTGGTACGGGGTCTCGTGGTGCCAGTCTGGACCATGGTGATGAGTCGACGGTCACCGTACTATCAGATATACGGGCGACTGCTAACCTTTCCAACACCAGTGGGCAAGTGCATGCTACAGAGGGACGGTTGCAACATGATCAGCCGGAGGGGCCTCTTGAAGCAACGAAAAGTCCTATGAGTCCCCGGTCGGCTGTATGCCAAAACAAGAATCATGCTGACTCTGGTTCACTTCGACTTATGCGCGGACCCCTTTCTGATTCATCTGTAGCCGTTGGCTCCACACGTGAAGGCGAGTCGACTCCTAACTATGAAACAAGTCTGGCTCAGACTATTTCTGACATCTATACATTAATGGGAACCGGCCGGCCTACTACTTTGGCTCGCGAACCCTCTACTACTTCCGCTTCGAATTCAGTCCCTGATCTTTTATCCGATGAATCTGAATTGCCCCTGTCAAACACATCGACTCCTTCGTCCAAAGCTGGCCTTAATTTGCCTTCATCTTTGTCTATTGATCCATTTCTTCCTTCACCTTTACCACCAACCACCGATCCGACTGCTGCCGCATCAAAACCCACGACTGGTCTGAAACGGGCTACCTCTACAAAGCATTACGACGCCGACCGCAAGAAGCGTCACGACCTTGTATCACCATTACGCCTTTCACCACCAAACATTGTGGTTGAAGAGAGCCTTTCGGCCTCACCTGCATCTGCTGTATTTTCTCCGGCGCCACCTTCCGTTACTTCAACAGTACTATCACCTCCTCTCACTACTGCCACCACGGTTTCCAGTCCACCCGTAAGCTTGACAAGGTCCAAGACCAAAGCGATATCGAAGCGTGCAACTGGTATTGCTGCTGCAGGATCTATCCTCAGATCTTTCTCGATTCGTGATTCAAAGAGCCCTGTGGCCTCACCTCCGCCTGCCGTCATCACACTAGATCGGCCAAGCACTAGCTCTGGAGCAACTGGCACTTCGCCATTCTTTTCTCCGGCAACTGTCTGTCCGTTCTCGGCATCCGTAACCAATATTGCGTTTGGCACTACTACTACCATTACTACAGTAGATGGTGACAAACAGTCTGACGCTTCCGACATCTTCCCCCGTCCCCCTAGATCCCCCACAGACCCCACAATGTCCATACCGACATCATCATCGTCAAACAACTTGCTGAGGCAAAAGCATGACTTCAACAAGAGAGTCTCCCGTGACGATCTCTACATCAACACCCGTACTAGCCACGCTGTGTTTCGCTCATACCATGTCCCTATCCGCGGTCGGGTACCCTCTCCCAAAGAGGAGCCCCCAGTGGTGATGATGGTGCGCACTCAGACTCCGGATTCCTTTATTGAGACACCCGAGCTTCCTATTGGTATGGCCATTGGCAGTCCCAGCTTCCCGCCACTAGGAAATCTCATGTCGCTTAACAGTTTTGCGGCTCCTAGACTTGCACCGGCTAGACCTGCACGCAACTTTGAGGAGCTACCCGTTGCTGCGATTGCGTCAGTTACTTCGACTGCGACGGCTGCTTCACCACCTGCGGAGCCTCCCGTTGACAAAACTACCAAAAAGTGGCGTCTCTTTGGTGGCCGCTCCCGTTCCCGCAAAGGCAGCGAACGTCCCCCTGAGGGTAGTCCGCTGGCTCAAGACGCCACCCGACCCGTCCGCAAGTTTTCCGACGATGACTTCCAACATTCTGCTTCGCAGAATTATGAAAGGAATCCCCGGGCTCCATTCCGCACCAACACCGAGCCTCGCGTGACGTCTGAGGAGGCAGCCATCTTCCAGCCGCGGCCCAATGCGCTGAAGAGGGCAATGTCGACGAGGTCAGTTAGGGAGATGAAGATTTCGGGGCCCTTGCCACTGCAGCCAGGGGCCGCGGTGCCAGCGCTGCCAGCGGTAGATATTAATGCCGTTATTATGGGAAATGCGCTAATGCCGGGGACGCAAAGTAGTGGTGGCAGTGGCAGTCACAAAGAGAATAGCTCAGGTCTTCTTTCTTTGGACCTGCCCGACCCAAAACTGGAGAGATACAGTGTCATGTTTAATGGAATCTTGCAGCGTGAGGGAGTTGCCTCTGGATCTGGATCTGGAACTAACCAGACTGCCGACGCCTCAAAGTCTGCTGCTACCGGACCCAGCCCGGAGTTTGCTAAACAACAAGCCTCCCTTCTGTCTCGTCGCCAGGCCACTCTGGACAGATTAGCTGAGATCAACAGTGCCATTGAACAGGAACATGCTGCCAAGATGAAGAAGCTAACTCGTAACAGGAGTGCTACTTCCCCTGTCACCATGACCCATCCCACCATTACTGTTCTGCCCGCCTCCATTGCCCCTGCCGCTGTTGCAACCCCTGCTAAATCCCCGGCCTTTTCCCTCTTCCCCTCAACTCCTTCTCAGCCCAAGATGCCGATTCCAATTCCGAGTATCGCCCTGCCCAACAGCTCTCCTAAAAATAGTCCCAATGGATCGCCTAAGGTCTTCGTTCCCAAGCAATCGCCCCGTGCCGCTGCTGTCCCCTTTGTTCTCCCTGCTGATAAGCCTGTTGAGGCCCTCAGCCCCCCACCAAGACAAGAGGCTCTTGTAGAGAAGTCGGAGCCTCGAATCCAGGAGACTGAAGTTTACGTGAGACCTCAGATGCGGGCGCGCTCTAACACCAGTCCTGCCTCGCCTTCTGGAATCGTTCACTTTCGTTTCGTCGATCCCTCCAAGCCAATTCCCCGGAACATGCCGCGACTTCGCTACCGCCATGTTCCTTCCGCGGAAGAGGCTGCCAACTCCAGTGCTCAAGGACGGGCTGCCAGTTCTTCGCCTGCCCCTCCTTCTGCACCGGCACCGGCACCGGCACCGGCTCTCGCTACTGCTTCCACCAACGCCCTTCAGGTCCAACCTGTTCTTTCTCGTCAAAACTCCACCGCTTCTACCACCTCTGATCGTGCTCCCATTGCCATCTCCTCAACCAACGCGTTCCCCGAGCCCCCAAAACGGACCCAGCAAAACTCTAAACCTTATATTCCCGTTCTAGAGGCTCCCTCTGCACAACTCTCCGCTCCATACCGTTCCCGTTCGCAATCACCACCCAAGCCCAGTCAATCCGATGAGAATATAACCTTGCCATCGTCGCGGTATGATCCTTCTGAAAAACGCAGGCGCCCAGCTGTGCCTCGGATTATGCCTGTAACCCTAATGAGGAACGAATCGTCGTCTCTTGGCCCTAACAAATCGGCCCTCGTCCTCGATTCTGATGATGAAGATGGCGATGAAAATCGTGCGCCCAAACCCACTGTTCCCGTCCCGTCTATCAGTATGAACAACAAGAACACCACTGCCAACCATGACCATTCTGAGTCAACGCCTGCATCCACTGGTAATGCTGTTTCAAACATGCCAACTATAAAAAAAGCGGATCTTGCTTTGCGGAACGCCGTGGAAGTTTCAATTGCGAGACAAATTAGCATTTCGCGGCAGCAGAGGCAAATGTTACAGAAGTCGGGGCTCATCCAGCCATCACCAACGGGGCGAGTTATGCCGGTGCCGGTTCCGGGGCATCAAAGGGAGAAAAGTGAACAAGCGGTTATTGAGTCGGTGTGATGGATTTTTCTTTGTTTATGTTCTCTTTGTCTTTATCTTCTTTGTTTTTGTCTTGCATTGGTTGATTCCCCTGATTTACGATTCATGGATGCCTCTGGTTGGATGAGTCTTGATGGCTCCCGTTCTTCTGTCATCTTCCTTTGTTTCCTTTTTTCTTCTTTTCTTTTTTCGATTCGTTTTCCCTCATTGTATGAGCATTTACGGGCAAGTGCCGTCATTTTACATATTCTTTTTATTGGTTCCATCTGAGCATTGAATTTAAAAACCTGCTTTTGCTTTTACTCTTGCTTGGGTCAATTGATTTAATCACTAGGTGGATAATGCCACTGATTAGTTAAAGTTTATAGTTTATTTAATTTCGAGAACTATATCTCACAAAGTCTTTGAATACATTGAATCCCAATATTCCGTACATAGTAACAACTCCCACCTTAACGTGATGATATATACCCCCCCTCCATCATCAACCCTTAGTTGTCCACTGCCAAAGGCTCAATGTTCCAGATCCCCTCGGCATACTCATTGATGCACCGATCACTCGAAAAGAACCCCATTCTCGCCACACTCAAAATCGACTTCTTCGTCCATTCTTCGCTATCTGCATACGCCTCATCCACTAACTTCTGCGTATCCACATACGACTTGAAGTCATCTGACACTAGATAGTAATCGCCATGATCCCTGACTGCCGAAATCAACGCCGCAAAGTCTCCCGGGTCCCCAAAGATCCCCGACTCAATCGTCGCAAAGACCTGGACCAAGGCTGGATCCAGCACCGGCTTGTTAGCTCCGGTGCCAAACTTGTTCTTGTGGCGGAGATCCTCAACATCTTCGGCGAGAGTTCCAAACAGGAAAATGTTATCCTCCTGGATTTCCCGGGTAATCTCAATGTTTGCGCCGTCACAGGTGCCAATGATGAGACCGCCATTGAGGACAAACTTCATGTTGGAAGTTCCCGAAGCTTCCGTACCCGCGGTAGAGATATGCTCACTGATGTCAGAAGCGGGGATGATGATCTCGGCTTTGCTAACATTGTAATCCTCGATGAAAACGACCTTGAGAAGATCTCCGATGTCAGCATCCTTGTTGACAACAACGCCGACATTGTTGATGAGATGAATAATCTGCTTAGCCATCCAATAGCCAGGCGCTGCCTTGCCACCAAAGATGGAAACACGCTTAACGGTGATCTTGGCACGTTCCTCGGGAGTCATAGCTTTGAGGGCAAGGTAGCGGTGGATGACTCCAAAGATGTTGAGTTGTTGGCGTTTGTATTCGTGGATGCGCTTAACTTGAACGTCAAACAGAGCCGATGGGTTGACGTCAAGACCCTGGGTAGTCTTGATGTAGCGAGCCAGACGGACCTTGTTGGCATACTTGATTTCAGCCCACTCGCGGCGGAAGGCGGAGTCATCCACAAACTGCTCTAGGACGGACAATTGGGTGAGGTCTTTCAAGTAGTCGGACGAAGGTCCTGTCTCGGTACCAGCGGCACGCGTCTTGCTGTGGATAAGCTCGGCTAAGCGGGGGTTGGCTTGGTTCAACCAGCGACGGGGTGTAATACCATTAGTGACATTAGTAAAACGATCGGGACCATAAATGGCGACAAAGTCCTTAAATATTGTAGACTTGATAAGATCAGAGTGAAGCTCAGCGACACCGTTGACTTTGTGGGAACCAACGATGGCAAGGTGGGCCATGCGAACCATCTTGGGCTGAGATTCCTCAATTATGGATACCCGGCGGAGGATTTCCATGTCTCCAGGGAAAGTGCGCTCGACATATTGCAGGAAAAATAGGTTGATGTCGTAGATTATCTGGAGATGACGGGGGAGAAGGTGCTGGAAAAGACCAACGGGCCACTTTTCAAGCGCCTCAGGAAGAACTGTGTGGTTGGTGTAACCGAACTAAAAATTGCTTGTCAGTAAAGGGCAACTTGAAATTATCTCCCTATGTATAACTTACAGTGGCAGTAACAATTTCCCACGCCTGGTCCCACTCAAGACCTTCCAGATCAACCAAGATACGCTGCAATTCAACGACAGCCAGGGTCGGGTGAGTATCATTCAGCTGGATAGCAACTTGGTCTGAAAACTCCTTCCAGGCCCTCCTAGTCTTCTTGAACCGTCTGACAATATCACTCAATGAAGCCGCTACCCAAAAGTACTGCTGCTTCAAACGAAGCTCCTTGCCTTGGTCGAGGTTGTCATTGGGGTACAACACCGCACTGATAGTCTGAGCCCGCTGTTGGTCCGCCACACTGCTTTCGTAGTCACCATTGTTGAACTTCTGGAAGTCGAACTCGCCAGAAGCAGCTTGACTGGACCAGAGCCGAAGGTTGTTGGTGGACTGGGTAGCGTAGCCAGGAATTGGGACATCATAAGCTACAGCACAGACAGTGTCACCGCCTTCCCAGCGAGCAGTAGTCTTGCCATTGATGTCCGTGGTCTTGGAGACATGACCATAGAATTGAATCTGAAGTTTACGTTAGGATTTATGGACCATGGTGTCGCAACGTTGTAGGTGGATCTTAGGCATCCTTCGGTCCTACTTGGAGGCTTTGTATTCTGTTTTAGGAAACTCACATCAACTGTCACATCGTGACGAGGGAATTCCCAAGGGTTAAACTCAAGCCAGTAGTCAGGAACCTCAACTTGGTAACCGTCAATGATTTCTTGCTTGAAGATACCATAGCGGTAACGGAGACCATAACCCCAGGCTGGGTAGTTCAAAGAGGCCAATGAGTCGAGGAAGCAAGCTGCCAAACGACCCAAACCGCCATTACCCAAAGCAGCATCATGTTCTTGTTCGATGATATCCTCGATACGGAAACCAAGTTCGGTCAAGCCAGCTGTAATCCGAGTTAATAATTGTTTTGTAGCCAATATTCAAGAACTTAGCACTTACTCTTGGCAGTATCTTTCTGCCCAACATTCAACATGGCATTGTCAAGGGTACGGCCCATCAAGAATTCCAAACTCAAGTAGTAGACACGCTTCTGGTCAGCAAAGGTTTGGTGCTGTTGAGTCTTGTTCCACTCCGCGATCAGGCGATCACGGAACGCAAGACTAGTGGCGTAATAGGCGGCCAGTTCATTGCAGTTGTATAAACTACGGGCCAATGTTGTCTCGACATGACGAACAACCTCACGCTCAAACTCTTCCTTGGTCTTGAAACTTTCAAAATGAAACTTGGACCAATTGGCCCGTAGAGGCTCAGGAATGGAGGCTAATTAATCAATGTAAGCTTTTTTGGTCATGATTATGATGTATTCAGTCTGTAAGGTTAGGGTCGCGAACCTTCAACATTGGTCAGCTCTCCTGGACCAAAGCCAGTGTGAGTTCTGCGATGCTTAGGCCGCGAGATCCCAGCAGGACCAACACCGCCAGTAATATCGACAATAGGTGCACTAGTTGACGGCCGACGTTGACGGGTCGGCAGACCGGGAGATCTAGGGGCGTTTCCAGACATTGCGGCCAGCTTGGTGGGGTATATTAAACGGGATTCGAATCGCCAAGGATTGTGGTAGCAGCAGAGCTATGGCGCTGGGGAATGTGTGTGTGTGTGTGTGGGGGGGGG